>JAVTVY010033854.1:0-138528 GCA_036873755.1 Hanleya hanleyi | reverse complement strand
GAATACACTTTAATATAGAGTGAGGATGACAATTTTAAAATATAAAGGAAAATATTAAATACGATCTAGTTTCATCAATATGTATATGACACTGATGGACATATAGTATACTTTCCGATAATATGACAATAACATAAGTTGGCGCAAAAGTAAATGGATATGCCGAAAACAGCTGGCGATGTGGAGATTAACAATTATGTCTCTCTGAAAGCATGCGACAATAAAGCCATGTATATGCAGAACTGCCTATTTCCTTATGGATGTTTACCAATCCGCGAGTGCCAATATCTACGTAGATCGGATACCATTTCTCGTAGGAGCATCGACTATTCCGCTCTGCGTATTCTTCAAGGGCTTTGGTTCAATAATGCATGTGTAAAATGCAAGGCTAAACACTTCCGCCTCCAAACATGATGGAACACATCGTCTCAAAATCTGCCAGAGGTTGGCAAAAAGTTGATGCGAAACTGCGGGTGTAATTGTTATCATGCTAAAGATGATCATTTACTGGCTGCTTCTGTTACTCTATAAGTATTAATTTCCTACATCGTCTATATGGTACACGCATGAGTCGATATTTAACTGGATAAAGGATGTCAGTCTTAACTTAAAAAGTTTATTGTAAAACTCCAGAAAAATCAGTTTTAAATTGAAGTACTACTTGACAAAAGCGCATATCCAAATAAATCGGATGCATTGACCATGTGTTTCATTTGAATGAAAGAATGGAAGAAATAACAAGATTTCAATGGGATTTTAGATTTTAGGTATCAGCTTAAAAATGCGCACTCAACACGCTATGCAAAAAGATGAACATTGTGAACATTTAATTTTTATTTTCATATTTTACCGCATGTATTACTGAATAAAATTAGCCATAAAAACGGGTCATTCATCATACCAATTTTCGCCAATGGAGAAAAGTTCCAAAATCATATGTTAAGAGAAAATCTCAAATGCGAAGTGTATGTAAGCTTAAAATGAAGAGTGAATTTGATTTTTTTTCTCCCTTCAGATAGCTGAAATTTAAGCTTTTGATGAGAGTGATGAGTGATACATTTTAATTCATTATTCAGTCTCAATTAATATACAAGTCATTTCTCTACAAATGTCGATGTTTGATGTTGAGTTCAATTGTGAGATTCTGATGATAGACGTTTCGCCTGCGAGGCTACCCGTCTGTACAAATCATTGTGATTGAAGTGTTGTTACTTGTGGACAATGGTGGAACATGAATCACTTGGTCGCGTGATGTCTCACAGGTAACAGTTCTGAATACGAACTTGCATTCAATATATACTCCCTCGTTTAGGCCGTATTTACTATCTGTACGCTTAGGCCGTTTTTACTATGTGACATAGTTCATCACAGTTTCCAGCAGAGGGCTATCCTATCTCCAGAACGACCATAGCTTTAGAGCTGACACTCCGTTACTCTGTGGTTTATCATATTGGGGCCATTTTGAAACATATTTTAATAACAGCCCGAGCAGCGGATCATGGGCAAATTCAAAACGGCGTTCATGTGGGGTACCAGAAAAGTGGTGTTTCCGTCAATTTTCTTCAAAATTCCTGGTTTTCTGCGATGAAAAGTGGCAAAAACTATTTCATTTCACACCAGATTATTGTTTACTAATTTATCATGCAATTTTGGCGAAGAATACAAGCGTCTAGTCCGTCATTCATAATTCAGCCGTCCTCCATTAAAGAATATCCGCGTCCATAATCCAAAGACCTATTCCATATCCATATAACAGTATTAGCACCAAATTAAAAAAAGACAATCATAGTATACATAAACATAGGCTAGATTCCTGCAAGAGAGAAGCGGTCAACAGTTTTCAAGGATGCCGACAAGACATCATGATGTTCCAAAAATATAAAATCCGTATCGCTGATCAGTATTCTTAATCCATAATAATCGTTCTAAAGTCGTTATCTAGAGAATAGTGTATCTCAGTCACGCTTCGATTGTGACTTTTCATATGAGCACCATGAGGATCTTGAAGTACATGGATTCACACGGCCCCTAGCCCCGGGTTAAGCGGAATTAGACACAAGTTATGAAACGTAGCGCCATAGATCTTGCACGCTACGTTCGTATTTTGCTATCAGCATGCGATATGTATCGCCAAATTTGAGAAACTTTGAGCGGAGGCGCTTGGAGGAATAGCCCTGTTTTATAAGTTTCTGCAACAGTGTTTTGTGACGTTGATTGAAATCGTCACAATTAACACAGGATCTAGCAAATGCTACTAGGCGAGATATGTATACGCCATATGCAGGTCCCACTGGAATATTACTATCCAGAAAGGGATAGTTTACGATGTCGAAATTGTGATCATCTCTTTTGTCATAAAGTCGACGAGAGAGAATGCCCGCTTCATTTTTATAGAGATATATATCTAAATATGATGTGCCTGTAGGGCTATCTGTAGTTTCCTTCAAATCCAGTGAAGGTGGATATATATCCTTCACTGCGTCATTTATATAGCGATTATCATCGGCATTTATATAGCGATTATATAACATCAGAGATCGAGAACACATGAATATAAAATTTGAAAAATCTGAACGACAAATCGTCCAGAAATGACGTCATCATGACGGCCACCTTAGATTTTTAACATTTTGTAGTTGAGATTGAACCAAAGATATAGTGTGGTATGTTTCAGCACTCAACCTTAGGGATAGCGAAAATATATAGGGGCACTTTCCGGTACCCCCCCCCCCCCCCCCAATAAAGCTTAACGGCTCTTTATGAAAAAAATGTGTTTTTGTGGGTGGGTGGGTTTTGCAATGGTTTTCTTGCAATGGTACAAGGCACAACATTCTTTGATAAACAATATCACAGCAGCCAGTAGGAAAATTCCTTGTAGTTTAAAAAAATATCAGGAAAAAGGACAATAACATGTCTCCACCCCACATGTCTTAATTATCCATTTAAGTTCTCCTTTAAGTATACTATCTAAGTTAGCCAGAAATGTAGTCCAAGAAGAAAAATAATATCCTAGGCAGTAAATTTCCAATCAATAATAATTAATTCGCACGAGACCGCTAGTCGTAAAGGCAGGTTTTTCTTCATGTTAATGGTCCTTGCATCGCATGGCATGACGTATTTGTTTTCGTGAGAAATCGTTGTGTATACCTTGGTACAGTCTGCTAATGTTCGTGCGTAACTACCGAAACCATAGGTACATTGAATTAACATATAGTTTTTGTTTAATGAACTCCTGTTCAATTAGGCTTTTCGTTTCTAATATTTCCATATCTCTCATACCGCTACATTAATTCGCCGTCGGTATTTTATTCAACGCTCGCCAGCGCACAAACACCGAAACCTTCGCCAAAAAATTCCTAAGCAATGAGAGACAAATTTTCATAATTTTAGGCATTAACAGTATAGGGATCATATTGAGTACCCTGACGCTACTGTAGCCTTTTGTTTATAAATGAAAATTGTATGGATAGTCAAATCTGACGGTCGATTGTTTGCCAGTCAGATACAATATTTTGTCTTTACATGGTCAACTATCAGGGGATAAATGTGTTTTAATGATGGATATATTATTGGATTTCAGGGTGTTCCCACAGCTCTATGGGCAACAAGACAACTGTCTTCGCAGATCTCCGTAGTGCTGGTCGAAACAATTGTTCGGATATTGAGAGTTGTTCCGGGAAGTGCGGACAAAGAACAGATTGGCAGGAATGTAAATGTGACAAGGCCTGTTTGCTGTACGGCGATTGCTGCTTTGATTATTTCCATCATTGCTTGGGAATGTCTGATGAACGTCTGGAAGATGAGATGCAAATTTATTACAGTAAAGTTGCCACAACTAATACACTGCCTCCACCTATGTTAGATAGTGGAAATATAACGTCAGAGATCGAGAACACCTGTCACCGAGCAATACCGTGGACACTGAAATACGGAAACATCTCTGACGTTTTATTGAACAGAGGTTGTATAACATGCTACCAGCCATATGACCTAGTCGCCATTTGTCCAAAGTTATGGACTGATAACGAAACCAGAGACAATTGCGAAAATAAAACAACATCTATATACCGTCCCCCGGTCCATGCCATTGAGTTCAAAACAATAAGTTACAGAAACGTCCACTGTGCGTTTTGCCACGGAAGACGACTAGACCAATTAGAGCTTTGGCAAACCAAACTAGATTGTCCGAGTGGGACAAATTTGGAAACGTTGACACAGGTTACCGTTTTTTTACTCGATAATTGCTTAGTAAAAATTCGGCCGCAATTCACTATTAATCCGAAGTTCATGTTCATGAGAATGTGTTCGTTCAACTTTGATCAAGCATCGCAACAGATGAAGGCTGGAATTGACACCTGCTCTTGTTTTCAAAGTCATATAAGAATTCGTCCAGATGGTGACATCGAAAACGATATATGCGGTACTAATTTCGCAGAGCCTGAAAATTCGGTAGTAGGGGTGTTCGCGGCGTGGTGTTGTTTGTATGTGGACAGTCCTCCAAAATATGGTGGCCCTCTCAACCCCCAAACTCCCCTAGACCCTAAAGGCCCTCCGCCTATATCTATCTCGTTATTGTTCAGTCTGGATCCAAGAAAAAGCCCACAGATTGTGCATAAGGATAAAGTCGTAATACTGACTCCACCAAGCGGTATCGAGTGCGGACCTGATGAAGTGTACATGTTTGTTCTGCAGCGATGCCAAAAGATCGAATGTGAAGAGGGTTACTCGATCAAGAATGGTGAATGTATTTTGGATTCAACATTGCCGACATCTGGTGGAGATAACTGTACAGCGATCGTTTCGATACAAGTGCATGCTTTTGTCTTTCATGGACAGACTAAGGACAGTGAAGTCGAGAACACGCTTGTGCGCTTTCTTCGGTGGATAGATCGAGCAGAAGAATCAGTGGTTTGCACAGGGGACACACTTATCACACAAGAGAAGAACGATAGCAAGAACACTGAATTGGAGGGATGGGAGAATGCGCTTATGCATCGGTTATCGTTAATTGAATACAATCATTCTTCCAGCATTAAGAACAAAACTTGTCTCCAGGTTCCAAGAATAGAGCCCGGCAGTTTCGACAATTGGTGGTCACCAGAAATTGTGGGGGATTCAGTGAATGGTAATGTTGAAGCTGAATCACGGACATATTGGAAAAAAGAGATACGTAGACTACTAAACTGGAGTAGTGGAAGTTGGAGAACTATACTCTCTCTGATGGATTTCTTCCAATGTCTGGCGGAGGAATCATCTGCTGTATGGGTCAACAATGAGGATGAATCAGCAATACAATTCATCTCCGTAGGCATCACAAACTTCAACCATGAGAAGGACTTCAGTTGTAGTAACGCGATGACGTTCAATAACTTCACATACAAATATCCTTCAAAAGTAGATGACCTCTTCGTTCGGCTGCGGAGTATTGAGAAGGATTACAATGCGAAGGACGTAAGAATTTCCGAACAGTATCGATTTGATCCCAATATTACAAATCAGCATTGTCAGTCAGCTACGATTTGCAATAGGAATAACGAGACTCTGTCGCTGTAAAACTGTAACCAAGCAATGGGGTTAAATCCCGGTGATTATACAGTTGACGAGAACGGTGTGGTCACTTTTGAGAACGGTGATAACAAATACAAGGCCACCGTGTACAAAAACATAAGTGACACATTGTATGTATGTAATCAAACAGAGTCCGTCATACAGAATGATAACGATAATACCAATTTGGTCTTTTGGGAATCACTGTTATCATATATAGGATCTGGTTTGTCGTTAGTAGCTTTGCTTATAACGATAATAACATACTCATTGTTCAGAGAGCTTCGCAATATTCCAGGTAAGGTCGTAATGTGTCTTGCCGTCAATGTGTTTATCGCTATATTGTTGTTTGTCAGTGCTGCTTGGCGAACCGACCTATCTTCATTCTGTGCATTTTTGGCAGTGGTACTCCACTATTTCTGGTTGTTTGCTTTTTTTCTTATGAACGTGCTTTCATTTGATATCGCCAAGACATTTGGCACGGGTAAAATGTCGAAGAGACGCGAAGAAAGCCATACATTTCTCAAGTATTGCTTATACGCTTTTGGTGTCCCTGTAGTTGCGATTATCGCTACCCTAATTGAAGGATATCTAACAAAATCTGATGACGAAGACGACTTCTATAAGTATGGGTCTAAACATAGAAAAATATGCTGGATTAACAGGTCTGTCATTCTGTATGTCTTTTATATCCCAGTAGCATTGACACGCCTTGGGAATATCACTATGTTTATCCGCACTGTCGTTGGAATTCATACAGTGTCAAGATTATCTAAAATTGCAAGAAATAGATCAGATGACAAGAATAACATATTTCTGTACTTGAAGCTCTCACTGGTCATGGGCATGGGATGGATTGCCTTGGTCTTGTCAGATCGACTTGGCAGCCAGATCGCATCTGTCATCTTTGCTGTGGCGAATACTTTCCAAGGTGTGTTTATTTTCCTGGCGTTTACCTGTAACGCCCGAGTCTGTCGAATGTACAAGAGAGTTCTGACGAAACAAGGCAATATCCTTTCCAGCTCGGTGAGAGCAGGTAAGGATATTTCTTCGTCATCAGCCTTGAGTTCAAAGAGAGCTATGAGTGAAGCAAACATTTAGTTGAAAGGCACTTTTATATCTGACTCACAATAAGGCTTCAATATGCCGTCACCAGGGCCTGGTATTTGAAGGCAAAATTCATATTTTCAAAAGCAAAATCTCAAGATAACTGGTATTGTAGTGTTTGAATCCCCTAATAGAAATTGTATTATGCCAACTAAAACTCATTGGGTCAGTTAAAACTCGCCGCCTTTGCTTGTGTAGATCCAGCACTAAGCTATGAATTATATTCGACCCTTAGATTTGAGTACTTTCCCATGTCGTCCTCATCAAAACGTCAACGTGGTCAACTAGTACGAACATATTTTTTCTTCATTGTTCATTTATATATAGCCTATGGTGATAGTGTATTAAACATTCGAGATATGAGACGCGGGATTGTATGTAGCCGAATTCGCTAAAAGTTGCACTAGATAAAGTTTTACAGTTTATAATTCTTGCATGCTGCCGATTTCTTATTGTCCAATGAAACAAAACATAATATATGAAACGGGAGATATCCCTTTGCGTTGTTTGTTGTGAGAACGTCCTCATTGAACTATCATAATGTGTGAGAATCATTTAAACGGGATAATACAATCCTCATAGGTTTGAAATAAGAGAATAGTGTTTACCTCCCAACCGGGCAGTTTATATGAGATAATGTCTCAGAGAAATAATAGAATAGCCATTAGCGGGAAAACGGGGTCCGTCCGAACTGTGGATATGGTGGTAATAATACCCTCCTGAATTATCTCTAGGCCTTACAATTATGCATCGACTATGAATAATTGATGACAATGATTGTTTCCGTTTTGAAAACAAGAACTGTTTTCCTTTATCTTAAAACTTCAGCTGCTCACAATGTAATCACATTATCTCCTGTTCGGGCCATTTGCAATCATTATGTTGTCCTTAATGTGGTATAATGATAATCCTGTTGCAGTCAGCTGTAAGACTTGTGTTGTCTTTATTGTGGTATATGATAATCCAGTTTTGGTCAGCTGTAGTCATTTTGTTGTCTTTATAGTGGTATAAGATAAGCCTGTTGCAGACAACTGGAAACACTGTGTTGTATTAAATGATGATAATCATGTGTCCACCAGCTGAAGTGTTTTGTGTTTTCTTTATAGTGGTAAATGGTAAGCCTGTTTTAGACAATTAGAAACCTTGGGTTGTCTTTATTGTGGTATATAACAAATCTGTCTCAGACAGTTGTAACCAATTTGTTGCCTTTGTTATGGTATATGATAAGCATGCTCCAGACAATTGTGATCACAACAATGTTTTATTCAGAGACAGCGATGATTTTCTAATGTGGAATTAGTTGAATCTAACTCTTAGCTGCTTCATCGAGGACTGAACGGTAATGTTTTCATTGGTGTGCACCATTGTTGGTATTGGTATATAATGATAAACGCGTTTCAGACAGTTGTAACCATTGTGTTGTCTTAATTGTGGTATATGACAAGCTTTTTCGAGACAGTTGTAGTCATTGTGTTGTTTTTATTGTGGGATATGATGACATCAAGCATCTATACTTGGAAACTGAAAGTAGATATATTCATATCTATACTTGGAAACTGAAAGTGGATATATTCATTTCACAATTTGTATCTTATGAAAGTGACGATTTTCTAATATTGAATTACCTGAATGTATTTACGACAGTCATGACTTTCTAATATTGAATCATTTGAATCTAAACCTTAGTTGCTTCATCGAGGACTGAATGGTAACGTTTTCCTGTGCCTGTACTATTTTTGGTGTTGATATATGATGATAAACGTGTTTCAGACAGATGTAACCAATGTGTTGTCTTTATTGTGGTATATTATAAGCCTGTTTGGGGCAGTTATAATCATTGTGCAGTCCTTATTATTGTATATGATAACACGTATCTATATTTGAAAACTGTGAGTGGATATATTTACAATCGAATTCGTATTCAACGACATGATTTTCTAGTATTGAATTTCTTGAATCTAAACATTAGTTGCTTCATCAAGAAATCAACGATAATATTTTAACGGGCCCGCATTATTTTTTGGTATTCTTGTTCCAGACAATTATAACCATTGTGTTGCCTTTACTATGGTATATGATGATTTTTAACTTGAAGTGCTGTCTCTGTTATTTCTTGTTTTCCCCGTTGAAGTAGTTACTGATCAGCGATACGGATTTGATATTTTTGGAACATCATGATGTCCTGCCGGCATCATTGAAAATTGTTGACCGCTTCTCTCTCTCGCAGAAAGCTAGCCCATGTTTATGTATACTATGCCTTTTTTGAATTTGGTGCTAATACTGTTATATGGAATAGGTCATTGGATTATGGACGCCGATATTCTTTACTGGACGTTGGCTGAATTATGAATGACGGACCAGACGCTTGTAATTTGACTATGAAATCCTGCTTTCCTTATGAATTCTGTTCCGCCTATAAAACCGATATGAAATCCTATGAAATAAGCATCGACTCTCGGAGCTTTACGGTGACCTAATGGTTAGAGCGTCTGCCTCGTGAGCGGTAGGTACTGGGTTCATTCCCAGGCCGGGTCATACCAAAGACTTGAAAAATGGAACTTGCTGCTTCCTAGCTTACGTTCAGCATTAAGAGGATAGAAAAAGGACTGGTTCGCCCGGTGTCAGTATAATACGACTGAATGGCGGTCATGTCTGCCTACGGCATATTTCAGTGGGACAGCACTATAAAATGGCAGCACTAGCGCTGCTCTTTTACAAGTAGGTACCTCCGCCCCTCCCCAAACCTGCCCCATCGTGATATATCTGGAAAAATATTGAAAGCGACGTTAAACCATATTAACTCACTCACCCTAAGAGAGACTACTATTCCGTATTCAGGAATGTTAGGCAAGTTTTGTGTTAATATATCGCGGACTACTATTCTAATACCGGTAACCATAGTGATATCAGCTTGCAGAGATGCACAAAAATCATTTTGAATACTGATTATGTTGTTCCCATGTACACGATAACTGTGGAAACATTTATTTTTCCGTTACACCACCTCATTCAACAGACATTACTATGATTTAGATTTGAACTGGACTCCGACTACTTCGCATCGATTCTGCGCATTATTTCGCGGTATAATGCATTTACAAGTACAACCGTTATCATCTAAGTTCACCAATATTCTGCAATAAAAGTGAATTCACTGCGTTTATCCTAGTCCTACGTCATACGACAGATAGCTAAAAATTATTGACTTATTGGAATGTCTAACATCCATTAGCACGATTGTGTAATATTGAAATAAAAGTTTTCCTTGTTTAGTTTCCCATATGATTGGCCTAAAATATTCCTAGTTTATCTAAACAAAAAGTAATGTTCGACACATCACTGATATTTATTCACAGATAAATGTGCTAAACATTATGCTACATACATGCACGCAAAATTGTCTAGCACGTTCTGCTTGAAGCAAATAGTCTTTCGGCTCGTTAGGTGTCTTGCAGTGTTCCAAGTATGACGACACATTTTAATGACGACATATATGTAAAAAGAATACAAAAGAATTGTTATTCACTGGATGGCGTTAAACCTCTTAAGAATGCTACCATGTTATTATATCCACACATATAGGTTTACTTACTTATCTGAGCAGAATATCAACAACACAAATATTACATATACATATGCGGGAACTCATCGAGCAGGTTTTACTATTTTACATATGAATCAGAATATAAATAGCAGGCGTCAGATTCGGGGTTCAATATTCAGTCATCGTCCATAAAGAGTATATTTATCAGTCACGCTTTCACTGTGTCTGTTCATTTGAATTCCATGAATAGATAAAACACATGATATGCAAAAGGTTACATAATGTTCCGCCTGAGATCTTATAAATCTTATACGATCGTATGTTGATGTCAATGTACGATATTTATCACAGAATTTGAGAAAAACGCATGCATCAGATTGTCTCATTATTCGAAGAAAGAGCCACGCGTCAGCGTAACGGTCAAATCCTTTGTTCGACAATTGAAGTGAAAACGGCAGATTGCATACATCGTTTACCATGGGGAAGCGATGAAACAGAGCTTCGAAGAACTTATCCAAGAAATGAGAACTGAGGAATATGAATCAGACACTGATTATTCGGAAATATGATTGGACAAAAGAATGGATAAGAGTGTAGTAGCCAAGCCAAGCCGGGCAGATTTGGTCTATCCCAGCGAGGGGGGGGGGGGGAGAAGAGAACCATTTCGGTCATTTATTATCAATACCTGCGGTAGGGAGCCAAAAGTCCCGTATGACAATGTTATAATTAGCGCCATCTATCCACACAAGGGAAATGATGATCTACGTCAAGGTCAAACCAGCCGGGCTGACCAAGACCAAAAAAAACAAAACAAACCAAAACTCCCACCCAGGGAGCGCCAGGAAAGATTAATTCGAACAAAAAAAAAATAATAACAGTTATAAACAGTTTTACAAATAACCCTCGCTACACCAAACAGGAATTCTGAATTTTTCAAACATAACTGTAGAGGGAAGAGTGGTTTTGATGCCAAAGAGCCGTGACCTTCCTACTCCCAGTTTTGAAATCTATGTCAAAATTATAGTACTCGTGAGAAATGTCTTGAACTTTACCATATTTCTAAAAAAAATATGTCTGATGTCAGTGTGTGATATCTCAACAGGGCATTTTATTTTGACAAGTACTTTCGTGGGTGCAATCTCGATAGCGACCACACGGATCTTGAAAATCCAAGATACCGTTTGAGAGAACATCTCTGGCCTGTTTATTTCGTAGTGTCACAATCCAAAGATCCTGTGTCACCTGCGCTAATCCATCAAGGACTTTCGGCCCTGATTCGACAGACTCTCTTAAAACACGCCAAATATCTATCGGCTTAGGGGCATTTAGCCCCAAAAGTCAGGCTCAATGGCCTCTCCAACAGTTTCGTTTGCCATAGCACTACAAAATAATAAACGACTCCCGCCTAGGAAGTCGCATAACAAAACTCTCACCCAGGGAGCTCCAGAAAAGATTAATTCGAACAACCAAACAAACAAATAACAACAGTTGTAATCAGTTTTACAAATAGCGCGCGCTATATATTAACACAGTGCCTTCGAAGATCCGAAAGCCCCGTATGACACTGTTATAACCAATACAGCGCCCTCTATCCACACCAGGCAAATGGTAATCTAGGTCAACCCAGCCGGGTCAGTTTGGCTCAGTGGCCTCTCCAACAGTTTGTTTGCCATAGCACTAAAAAATAATTATCTATCCCGCCTAGAGAGCCGCACAACAAAACTCCCACCCAGGGAGCTCCAGAAAAGATTAATTCGAACAAACAAATAATAACAATTGTCATCAGTTTTACAAATAGCGCGCGCTATATATTAACACAGTGACGTCCTCATTCGGAACTCCCGAGCGGAAATCTACGAAGGGGACCGGAGATCCCCGAGAAGTTGCGAATGTGACGTCCTATGACAATGTTATAATCAATACAGCGCCATCTATCCACACGATGAAAATGGTGATCTACGTTAAGGTCAAACCAGCCGAGCTGACCAAGACAAAAAAGCAAAGCAAAACTCTCACCCAGAGAGCTCCAGGAAAGATTAATTCGAACAAACAAAAAAATAATAGCAGTTATGAAGAGTTTTACAAATAACCGGCACTATATATTAACACAGTGCTTTCGAAGACCCAAAAGCCCCGTATGACAATCTCATATTCAATACAGCGCCCTCTATCTACACCAGGGAAATTTTATATTCAATACAGCGCCCCTCTAAAATGGTGATCCAGGTCAACTCAGCCGGCCTGACCATGACAAAAAAAACAGCCCACGCGAACAGCGAAAATCTGACAAATCATGCACAGACGTTCAATCTCTCTCAAAAACGTCGTTTATCGCCCCAATGTTATCTTCCTGGTATCATCGAAAACTGTTGAATGCATTGAGAGAAATAGGGGAATCGTAGAGATGGTTGAAGGGTAATTCAGCAACGGCACATTCTGTGATATTCCTAGCGAATCAACCGGATTCCCCAGGGGTTCATCGGGGTAATCCGCCCGATGCCATGGGTTCTCGTGGTGAGAATCTCTGGCTGGATTTACCATTTCTGTCGGTCTTATGAATAAATTGTGAATGTGAACAACAACAACAATGGCTTGCTACTGTCCACTCCTGTTCTCAGTCTTGGTAGGAATTCTAATAGTCTTTCGATCAATTTGGCAAATATTATCCTTAGAAAATTAGAAATTCCCACAAGAATTTAAGCAAAATATACAGTAAACCAGTGTTGACTTTCACATCGGACTCTCTGTGTGACGATAAATATAACTGATGTGGAATATGACATCGATGGCATGACGAAAGTTAAGATTGGTGTGGTTTTAACTGATCAAAGACGACCATGGTCTACATCAAACAAGATACAGGCGAAAGGAATGTCAACCACACGCATGCGCCGAGGATCCCACATTCACGTTGTGGGGTGATCCGGGGAATCATGTGGAGGAACTGGAAATCGTGACAAATCTGTGGGGTATCTTGTCGAGAACCAGGGTTCTCTTACTGCCAGATACCCATTCCGGTATCATAGTTTATCCTCTGGTGAATCGGTCTGAAACCCAAAGGGAAGGTTTGGCTTCTAGGAAACTAGCCTATTTTTATGTATACTGTATTTATTTTTTATTTATTTTTTAATTTGATGCTAATGCTGTTACATGAATTAGATCTTTGGCTTATAGACACGGAAATACTTTAATGGACGAAGACTGAAGAATGCATGGCGGACTGGACGCTTGTAATTGTAGATAACTCTTTTTTATCATGGTGGAATCCCCTTTTTCTCCCAGTGTATGATTCTCTCTTACAAGTTTCTAGCTTGCGTTTATTTGAATTTTTATTTCATTCCTGGTAGGAATTTTGTGCTAATTATCGATTCTGATGGATGTGTGTGTGTTATCCCGACTCTAACATCGGTGGTATCTCACGGTTCATCACAAATTTCTGTTCGAATTGGCATGGCTGTCAACGGGATTGCAGTTGACAGTTGTAAAATAATCATTGAGAGAGGGATTAAATGGACCAAATACCGATTGTATCCTCAGTATTTGCTCCATGTTAACGATCATCTGTCGCTGTGAAAGAAAACAGCAAACGAAACGTGCAGATGCCTGGTGTTGCCTCCTTATGCATGGTTACAATTCCTCGAGTATAAATATCAACATACTTCTTCATTTCGAAAGATGAGTTTTGTTTCAATGTTCACAAAGACCGTTTTACAATTTCTCGTGTGGTAAGTGTGCTCTGTGGATTCTTCAAGGAATTTGATTCAATAATGCACGGTGGTTTACAAAGCTTTATTACATCTGCTGTGATTGAATTCTATACTTTTAGAGAAAGGATAACAAATTCCGCCTCCAGAATGATATAATACAATGAATCTCGTGTGTGCGGAACGCACAGAATATTAAAGACCCTCAATTTATTGCGTTACGCAAATATATGACTCGCTGCGTCCAATTAAATATTCAGTACATTAAAATGTCACAGGCAGGTACACATTAGTGTTTGCTCACCGCAAAGAATTGACTGGTATTTAAATCGCTTATAACAAAATCTTCCATTTGTTGGCAATAACCTTGGATGAGAAACTTTGGGTGTCATGATTCTCATACTAAAGATGACCAGTTCTTGGCTGTTGTTGTTATTCTGTAAGTATTAATTACATCGTTTCTATTTTGCATGTTTCAGCAATATCTTTTAGAACCGTTTGTATGTATGTCTTCCGTGTGTCTTACGTTTAGTAACTTGTGTCTAATTTCGCTTAATCCGGGGCTAGGGGCAGTATGAACCCAGGTATTTCAAGATCCTCATGATGCTCATATGAACAGTCACAATCAAAGCGTGACTTTACAACGAATATCATATGGATTAAGAATACTGAGCAGCGATAAGGATTTGATAATTTTGGAACATCATGGTGTCTTGCCGACATCACTGAAAACTGTTGATCGCTACTCTCTTGCAGGAAACTAGCCTATGTTTATATATACTATGATTGTGTTTCTGAATTTGGTGCTAATGCTGTTATTTGGAATATAGAAAAGGTCTTTGGATTATGGACGCGGATATTCTTGAATTATGAATGACGGACCAGACGCTTGTAATTCTATATTTCGACATTATGACGAATATACCCCCTATATACTCCCTCTTGGGAGAATTTAGTAATTTTCTTTAATCTCAACTCATTTAAGATGAAGCTGCCAGAATATATATCAACACAATGCTATGTATTCTCAACCAAACCAATTCGCAAGGCTTATCATTTTCATGATATTTACAAAGGGCCAATTTTACCGTCTTTCAAATCCTCTGCAAATGTCAGTTATATCGAGTCAAATGGAATTATACATTTTTTTATATTTTGCTGTTAGAACATATCCATTTTGGCTCAGTGTTCACAGGGTACAAATAAAATTCAACACAAAATTCAAACTTTTGAATGAAGCCGTTCAGAATTTCCACCGTTCTTCGAATATACACATCATTAATGTATATTGGAGTTGGGTAGAATAGATATGTTAATTGAAAACAACTAGCATTATAATGAAACCTGGAATCCACTATGCTGATAGCGGCACAGTGTGCCGGTGGCGGCGATCTGTGTGGCGGTAGCGACTAACTGTCAAGCTCCGTCATGCTCTCCGCACACCGTGTGCCATTAGCGGCATACTGTGTGCCGTTGACGGTACACTGTGCGCCAGTTATGGCACATTATTAAAGTTTTGGCACATTCATCTCGCACTGTGTGCCAGTAGTGGTAGACTCTATCATCAATCGAACAAGACTGCCGCTATCGGAGCATTCGTTCGATGAATTCTGACACACGCAATTGATTGCGGCAACCTTACCGCAAACTTGTAGCCTGTAGTTGTCCATAAGGGTTACCATTAAAAGTTCTAGCATACGAGGATCCCATTTGATCTCCATGTTGAATTTTCCATTATACTGTGCGCTCAGGATAATGCCAATAGTCTCAAACTGGGTTCAACACGTTCCACATAAGTGAAAGAGTTCACTTTGTCAAATGTATACTTTGAGCTGAGTTAAAACGACCTGAAAGGAGACCAAAAACGTAATAAACAGAGTTTCAGATGACCCCCCAAAGAATCAGTTCAATTTAGCATATATGCCATTAGGAATTATAAAAATACAGTGACTAAGGTAGCGTTCCCAATTAACGTTTTTGCTTCGTTCGTTCAAATCTCTGGAAAAAACCAAGTCGTTCTACACCCATCGTTTTGAATTTCGTGGAAAACCATTGAAAAAACATTCAACGCATTGGTTCGTTCGCCAGTGAACGAAGTCGTTCGTTTTACAGAAAACCATTGCGTTTTTTTCCTTCTTTGTTTGCCATCGTTCGATCGTTCGCTGGAAAACGAAGGCGCAATAATACAATCACGTGATGTTCGCATTATCCAACCTGATAACGCAATCTCCGTGGGCACTGAGAAAACAATCCGTTAATTCAATGCCGAATTCTCTGACGTTTGGAGAGGCAGTAAATTATTTTTACGTGTAACTAGATGTTGAAGTTCAGCTGCATAATTAGAAGACAAAAGAAAGTAATGCACAGGTTTTTGCCCCGGTTTGAGCCGATACCATCGCGTCAGACACTGATTATTCGGTTCGTCCTAAATGGCTAAATGCTATCTCCTTGCCAATCCCCGATCGCATTATTTATTGTTATCTGAATTTGTATTATATAGAGAGTCTATTATATTGATAGCTATATGTACGTGTAGGAACAAACGATACACCAGCCCGTGGTGACGCCTCCCCGTTCTATTTCGATCGAAACGTCCCGGTTTTCAAAATGGACATGAAATTTGTTGGTAATCTGGGAGGGGGTCCCGGTTTCTATATGCCCGTATTTTTGGCCGTTTCGTAGCTTCTCAGACGATCGGAGTGTTGTGCGGGCACCACATTTTGGGACCGCTTGTCGTATACGCATATCGCAGCCCAGAATGGAATCCCGATAAAGATTTTTTTTTTTTCGAAACGTCTTTCTTCCATACTATTGAACGTTTAATCGGTATGTCCATGTCCCGAGGTTTTCCTAATCCAATTGAAATAAAACGTTTCGTTTATCTCTAATGAATATATATTTGAATTATATTCTCTTACCTGGATAATTGATTGTATATCCGATGCGGGATAAATGACATATTATGGGTATTCTTTGCCTCTTTTGCAGAATACATATAACATAACCGACAACCATAGAGTGTTTAACGTCATAACGCGAAATAAGACTACGGTCGATTTTGGAAATAAATCGACATGTCATTTGTGTTAACGACACCGACGGGTGCACCCTTTTTTTCATAAATGACCTGTTGATACTGAATCGCAAAATTAATATGAATTCTTTACCTTCCGGTTAAAGAGTTGTTTGTATATGTCGGCCATTGGCGGAGCGCGTTGTTAGTTTCACTGTGTGAAGTAATCAGTTTCATGTTAGAGGCGTTGATTGCAAATTCAACTCAGCCTTAGTGATGTTTATTTCACGCGGCTATTGACCTATAATGATTGTAAACCGGACGCAAGGCTATTAACTGGAATTGAAGAGTTTTAACCGGTTTTTTATGTCCATGAATCTATATTATTGTATTTATTTTCTTCTCAGTTAGGCCCGATTGTTCCCAAATTAACTCGACATGAACTTCCCGTAGACGAATTCTCTGCCAAAGATATCAAAACAAGTTCAAGGAAAGAGATTATAAGACTGCTTGACAATCGAAATTGGAGGTGTTGATGATTCACACGTCACACCATAATCGGTCTGTGAAAAACCGTCGACTTAAGAAACAGCGAAGCGGAGGGGTCGGAGGGGTTAATTTCTTTGAAAGAAGAAACTCCAACAACATTGTTAGCAGGCGTGCTTTAATTATATGCTTACCTTGTAGTATTCGTTGCTGATTTCCTGTGTCCAGCAAATTAACCAAATAATTAAAATAATTTAGGGCGCAATGAAATTTTGGACCTACGGTCACACACGTTTTACTATCAACGGTATTGCTTTGTCCATGAGGAAGCTGACATGGAGTGCTCAAAAACTTAAATCTAGCGTTTATTTTAAAATTCTGCGGTTTCGAGTGAATTAGCCCATTCTTCCTTACTTCTACTTATATCTCCCTCTGCTCTCTCATTGTTATTTATTATATAATTATTTATTTAATATTTAGCGCTGCAAAAGATCTTAAATGAACTAAGAAATGTACCGTGAAATGTAAATAAAACATTGAGTCGATGGGCCGCGAAATCCGTATGGGAAGCGGCCCTTAAACTAACAATTTAAACCGAATTACCATGCCATCATGTGGTCTTCAATGTCATCATTTGTCTGAATAACGGGGAATCTCTAACGAAGCATGAAGTTAAGCTGCTGTCAAATAAATATGTATCAATAAAGATTTTCTCCCATTCTGATATACTTTTAGAAAAACATATGTAATTATATTCTAGACTTGCAGAATCTCGTACACTTCAGCACATCCCATGCATGGTCTTCTCTTCAGTGAGGGCATATGCCATATCTCAGTTTAACCAACCAGCGCTCGAGCTCGGCGATGTTCCGTTTCACTGAGCCATGTGAGCCGTTACATGCATAGGCCAGATAGACACATTTTGCTGTAAAAATCAAGCCACGCCTATTTGAACTCTAATATTTCAGTATGCATCGCAAAATACATGGCATGATTGCATTTCAAATGATTAATAACTTTGAAATGAAAATGTTTATTTTAAGAATAACACTAACTTGTGTTGACATCGAAAATAGGCATTCAATTCTTCACAAATCGCTGCAAGATAGGATCAATCTATAATACTTAAACAAGCGTATTTTTTTCAATGAATTTAAATATAAATAATATCAGTCATTCAACAAGACAAGAAATTTTGGTGAATCTTGTCTAGGCTGAGTTGTGCGGTGCCGTTGGTGGGGGCCGGGTGTTTGTTTTGATCTTGAAACTATATGTCAGGGCGATACTCAATATCGGGATTATGTAATATCTAATTTCAGAGGTCAGATAGTAAGACGGTTACAGTATCCGTGTTTAATCGATGTCAGGACATTTCGGCACGCGACATTTCGGCAAGTGACATTTCGGCACGCGACATTTTTCCACAAAGTGAAGGGTACAACATTTCGTCACCCCTTTTTGTCAGACCAAATTGCGCTAAAAGTGAAGATTTTCACATTCTTTTTTTAAATATGTTCAACATATATAAACATACCGTTTTAAGGGTTACCAAGTTGTAGGTTATCATAGTTGCTCACGATTATCCGCGACATTTCGGCAACTTTTTTTCACATATTAAGGTTGATGGCGATTGATTGGTGAGGTTTTTACTAGTGATAGAATATTTATATAATGCTTTTTTGCTCTATGAGAAATTCACAACATTTCTAAAACCAACTGCTTATGTGAAAAAAGTTGCAGTAATGTCGCAGATATTCGCAGCCAAAAAAATTACAACTTGGTAACCTTAAAAAAGTTTGTTTATATGTTAACATATGTTAAAAACAGATAAGAAAATCGTAATTTTAATCTGATTTGGCTCGTTAAAAAAAGTGCCGGAATGTCGTCTGTCGAAATGTCGTACTCTTCACTTTGTGCCGAATGTCGCGTTCCGAAATGTCGCTGTTTGCAGATTCGTTTAGTCATAATGATTTTTTTTATTCTTTCCAATTCTATACAAATGTTAATCCTTTGTCACTCTCAATGTAACAGTCTGATCCCTGTCCTCACCATTTCATGCTACCCTATTTTTATTTTCACAAATATCCACAGTACCCATTTTTCTTCAATTGCCTGTTTTGGATAGAAAGAAAAGTTCAATATTAACAATCAGAAAGTACACTAAGAGAAATACAAACCAACTGGCAAACACGCATTTCCCAACTGTAACCAAAGTGGTCCCATAAGAAAGCATTCTGGCCACACATGGGTTAATAATATTAACATTATATATGTTATTTGTTTGATGCCGACAGCACACATGTATTTGAGAAAATATTACTATATAAACCAGTTATCGGAACAGAATGAATTGAGTTAGGTTGAAATATTCAGCAGTCCCCGTGTTTTGGTTACAACACTGAATAGTCCATGATAGATTATATTGATAAATTCTCGTCAGAATGCACACACACCGTGGTCAGTTTAATACGGTTCCAGGTATATACCGGTAGGCCTGTTATCGACGGTTTAACAGCCTACACGTATGAGCTACTATTATTCAAGCAGTGTGGGGGCGTGTCTTAGGGCGACGTCACTCAGGCGGAACTACTTTCGATAGTGTTTTCTCCAGCAAGTCACAGCCTTAGAAACTCTATAGCAAACCATCGAACGAACGCGATGGTTTTTTCTTCGTTCGTTTTTTCAGTGTTTTTTTTTAAAAAAACGAACCAACGATACACCCATCGTTCGTGGCATGGTTTAAACGAAATGGATTAAACCATGGAAACACGAACGTTAAATGGGAACGGCCCCTAAGACAAAAGATGCTAAAATACAGGATTTATATGCCTCTCCCTCTACATTATGGTCGGCAACTTTAATTTATCCATTATAATTTGCACCGAGGACAATAGCTATCTATTGTTTATGCGTATAATTTAGCCATTGGCATTGAATCACAGCAATGTAATTATATGTGTTCATGTATAAATGGGACAATAAATTTTCATTCATGAATCTTCTCTACACTGTATGCTAGGGTTAGGTAAGAGAGTAACTATTATCAAGTAGTAGTTGAATAGGCCCCCTCGATGTCCTATCCCAAATCCTATCTGAGTGCAATGTTGAAATACAAAAACAGTTAAAATGCTAAAAATGCAGAGCCTAAACAGACCATTACGTTTATTGAAAGTGTTCAAGTACATACACACACATTCCATCTGTCAGAAGACATCATAGTTTCTCAGTTGGAATTTGGATACTATCCCCGAGATGAGTAACCAAACTTATTTTTTTTAGGAAAAACAGCTATCAACGATGAACAATACATGACGAAGTTTAGACAGCGTGAATAAGTATATCGATAGACATGACTGTTCTAGCAAACCTGAACTGTTCTTATTGACTACGTAGAATTCCAGTTTATAACTAGCTTGCACAACTATTGTAATAAGATCATATCAGAGAACCCCAAAATAGAATTTACAACAATATAGCATCCGTCAGGTTTCAGGCAGGAATAACTTGGAGCATATTGTTCAAATCAAAATTTCAGTTGAAATTTGGACATTGTCCCCGAGTGATACCCTTTTTTCCCCAAATTAGAAATTGGTGTTTTATTCAGAGTACTGTATCATTCAATACACACCAATCAGCTGAAATTCAAAAGAATCGGCGGACAATTGCAATCTATAGGTCGATTACAAAGGGCAATTCTCTAATATGGAACACACAATGGCCGCCATATTTGATTGACCTACTTTCTGGCATGTTTTTTTGTAATCTGCAAATCTTATGTAAACATACAAAGCAACCTGCCGTTTTATCCCTCAAAATCATACTAGTCAAGCGGAGAGAACATTCCGCTAGAGGTCGCACAATAGGATTTTATTGATTTGGCATCTGCGGACCATGCAGATAATCAAAGCGAATGGTGTCCATCTGGCACCTTTGAGCATTTTGATAAAACACATTTTTTTTCCATGGTAACCACAACACAAATAACTGGAATGGAAATCATTTTCTCAATATCTGAAAAATTTGATTATCCTTGAACCTAGCGGGATAAAATTTATTTTCTGGTCCTTTTCTTTCTACACTGTTATAAATTACCGTTATTTCACAGTAAATGTATGCTGGAGTTTACAGTATATTTAATCTATGAATTGAACTGCGATATTGAACAGGTAAACTGCGCACAAACATAACACAAAATTCCTGTTTTCTATGAAAGGAGGTTAATACCTTTGCACACGAAACGCCCAGTTACAGGCAACATTCGACACCTGAGTTCTAGGGTACAATATTCAGAGCATTATCAGAACACACACGGGAGGGACGCGGCGGCTACCTATAATTTTTCTTTTTTTTTCTGACGTGAAGATATGCCCCACTGATAAATCGTATATTCGTGTAATTCCTTCGGGATTATTGACGAAAACTTGTGGCGACCGCATTAGTAAACAGGAAGAGCTCAAATATGTGAACGAACTTTTCCAGGAACCGATAATTGTAGACAACGGTGTCACGCAATTATACAGTTTAAATGATGTAAACAATGGTAAATTTTGTAAATTACAGTGCAACCTAATTTTCAGTTGAACGCCTGTTAACAAACGGTAATAATAAGATACGGTGCAACATCTTACCATTCAGATCATGTTAAAAAGCGGTAATTGTAAATACGGTGTAACGTAATTTCACAGTTGAATGTACTGGCAAGTTTTCTGCAAGTACATTTCACTGTGAATTTACGGCATGATTTATTACAGTGCAGAAACTAATTACAACCTATGTAGGTCCAGGTACCCTGACAGACATAGTGCCAATACTAGCGTCTAGTCCTTCATTTAAAATCCAGCCGTCGTCCATTCAAGAATTTCCGCGTTCATAATCAAAAGACCTAATTCATATAATAACATTAGCACGGCCTTATCTCCATTGATAATATATTTCCTTAAGACATATGTAGTCAGTTGTGTAAATTTTATTTGAAATGCAGGTCCAAATCAACTTTTTTTTTTGTTATAATCAAACATCTGATATTACCTCTTACAATTGTACAGTTTAATACCATGATCGGCTTGGCAGCAATGCGTTTTGTCAATGTTATCAAGGGGTCTAAAGGCATGGTTCATAAAAGGAAACAATATAATGCCATATGGGCTGGTGATTCCGGAATATCTGGCATGGGTTGGGGCTGGAGAATCTTCCCTTCTAGCGATCTTAAGAAATATTGAGAGCTTACATGTTTTAGACTTCATAGCATATCACGTTGTGGTCATTTTGAATCTATTCGGAAAATTCTCAGAGCGGAGCATCATGTCTAATGTTTCAATACGGTGATCATGTGGTCGTGACAAAAATGGTATTTTGTCCATTTTTACCTCTACATTTTGTCCTTTCAGCGTAAATTTTCAACAAATTATTTTATTTCATATCAAAGAATTATTTCCCAATTTATTGCACGAGTCATGCGCATAAATAAAATAAAATAATAATAACCTGTCCAAAAATTCAGCTAAGAAATGCATTTTGCTGGTTAGTAACGTCACCAGAGCGGCCATAGTGTTGGAAGTTTTTAAAGAAATTGTCCATGTATTGATGAAATTATTCACCTGCCTGTGGTTGCCAAAGTAAGAAGGTGTTTTATCAAAATGCTCAAGGATGCCAGTACGCTCATACTATTCAGCTTGTATCACTGACGTCCCTACTCACGCTGATTCATATCGCATATTTCGCGCCTCTTGGCCGTAAGGGGGCGTTCTGCACAGGCCGGCCACCAATGACCAATGAATATCACTCTTACGGAAGAGTCTTGGCAATATGAGTTGTCTCCCTTTTCAAACGTTCATATGTCGTTAACGGCAAAACTAATAATAAACGGACGCCAAAACAGCTCTAATTACGTTAATTTCTGAGTTAAGAGTGAACAGATTTTTGGATAACTTCCTCCATTGTTTAGTAAGGTTCGTCAACTGATTGAAAACATTTGTTCACTGATACCTTCAAATAATTAACAAATGAATCCCTGTAAATGTTGTTAATATCCCACTGATAAGACCACGCTTTATCGTCATGAGTATATAAAGAAAGCAAGCTGCCTAGAATGGTAACATAACAACACCGTTCAATTGTTTCAGATTTTGAATTGAATTTCGACTGTAATAGAGGCGGGGAAAAGTTCCTTTGAGAGATGCGGTAAGAGGGCCTGTCGCGGTCGAAATAATCGCATGGCTTCCACATTACGTGAGAGTCATGATCTCACTATCATGAAGGCATGACGTAATTTCGATCACGTGAGGTAGTTAGCCAATCGTGGTTAGTATGAGGAATCTGGCTATCTCCGAGCTATTACGCGCGGCGATTGGGTAACCAGATAAAGCGCCCCCTTGCGGCCAAGAGGCGCGAACTTGGCGATGTGAATCAGCGGGGGAAACAAGGAGAGTAGGGACGTTAGTGATACGATCTGTTTACCAGCGTAGGATGCCAGGGGAAACATCCTTATTTTCTATATGTACATGGTGTGTAGATATGAAATCCGCCCAAACCCATTGTGGGACCTTCATATCAAAAATCCCCATTTGGCTAAACAATTTAGGCATATGTTATGTTCACGTTAATACATTATTTGAACAATTATCGATTCACTCAAATTTGGATATATGATTAAAACGGATTGAATCAAGTGAATATGACAAAGCAGAATGCCCCAAAACCCTTGACCGTTCGGCTAGTGTAGTGTAAAAGCGTGGTGTCACTGTGCACACTAAGTGGCTTCGTCCAGGGTTAAAAAAGATTAGTCGTGTGACTGCTTTATTTAAGTGTTGAAGTTCGTCCTTTAAAAGCGAAAGGTTAGTCCAAAACATTTGTTAAAACGATTTAAAGAAAAGGCGATAACAGTTATAATCGATTTCGTGTTTTTAGCTACTATTCTCTTTGTCAGTTTCAGATTGTTTATCAGCAGTTTATTGTCTGACTATATTTCTTAAATAATCAAATTTTAGACAATTTCTTGATATTATTTACGCTTGTTAGCAAAAAAAATACTGGACTGCTTTTGTCTCAGATAATCACTGCTGTGACTGCATTGCATATGTGAAATTGTCGTGAGCGTTTCTATCTTAGTTCTGGGAACAGTATAATTATGTTATATATGGGTTCATCGTCGCGATATGAAAAGTCGTTTGATTACCTTAATTTGAGGTTGAGATTTGAGAGTTGACGTACGTCAGCCAGTTATTGTTCATCAATTAGTTACCGTGTCTATAACTGCCACATCTCAGAGGAAGCTGTCCGAATCAGAATCATGGGACAGTATGGAAGAAATCATTCTTCGGTTCACTATTGATCCAACTGGTTATGATAGCACTTGTGATCTCGGTTGAGTTGAGCCTTGATAGCGTCCCAGTTTCTGTTTGACAGTCACCTACATAAGATACAAACAGCATTATTAGGAAATTTCAATCGGAGCCATTTTTTTTTTTGCAAATGAAAGTTCATTTAACCGTCTGAGGAAATAAACTGTGAAATAAAGAAAAGGCAAAAATGAGAATCCACAAACTGTATAACCTTTAATTTGGGTAACTCTGATGTTGTGCAAGAACAAATTGATCATCCAATCCCGCACTTGCACAAAGTTGATGTCGGTCCTTCAAAAAACAGATCTGCGCCGAAACACTGGCAGGTGCTTTTAGACATGGCTCTGAGTAGTCGTCTGTTACTCTTTTCTATCTCTCCAGCCTAGAAAATACTTTGAATCAATGATAACTGGACCACTTTAGATCTGAAGCTGTCAGAATGATCTTAAATGTAAGCATAATAGTCCTTTCTTTGTATAGTGGGATAGTTTGATCCATGTTTACACAGATGTCAATTTAGTTGAACAGCCCGCCCCCTGCTAAAGAGATATGAAACAGAGTGGCAGAACGAGCCACACCGTAATGCACCTGTCAGTGCTATCAGCACAGATCTATTGTTAAAGGGATTAACTTCAATTTTATACAAGTCCAAGATTATGTACCTGGGTTACATAAATTAGAATGAAGAATAACAATAAATCAGATCACTTGACACATACACAGTTTTTTCCTACACTTTACATAACATTGATAGCACCATTGTATGAAATGGTATGGTACATTGTATCATGTTGCATAGCAGCTATTTCCACCTGATGCAAGGGGGGTCATCTCTAGGTTTAGACGTGCGTTGCCATATTGTTACTCCAGCAATACAACCTTGTGATTTTTTCCAGCATCAGTATTCGTGAAGACTGCAGTACCACCAGGGACATAGCCACATTGAAAGACAATAAGAGGGTATTATAAAACATTTCATCAGAGGCCAATATGGATCTGTCACTGGGGTTATATTTGAAACAACTTTGAAACTCTAAAGTCTATATGTAGAGTAAGTTAAGGGGCTGGACCTGAAACATGTCCGGCAAATAACAAGAACATTTTTTTCAGGGGAAATTTCGAATATATCCAAATAAACAAATCATATCAAGCTTAAACTTCTCACATGTATAGTTAAGACTTTCATGGTGTACATGTAGTACAGTGTAGGACAGTTGAAATCAGTATTGAACCATGTCAATTTATAGTGTACATGACGTAAAGACGTCACTTCAGATAACAATTTTTTTCAAAATATGCTAAAAATAAGAATAACTGGCCAGGCACCTCTTTCCCCACAACTGGTGGGATATCCCACCTCTTAGAAATGAACAGAACTTTATCTATACACCATGCAAACATATTGTGACTGGTGATCTTGATGTGGTGAGTGATAAGGACCTAAAATTACTCCTGATGAAAGAACCTAAATATAGAGAGCCGAGAAGAATAAATCTGAAGGCCGACCAGAAGATAGTCCTGTGTGTATTGGAACAGTACGTTATTGATTGGTCTAAGCGAGAAAAAGTTGAACCTACAGTACTCGTTGATTGGCTGGACCTCACCAAGGGGAAGGTCGTTGAAACAATCCGCCATATTGAGAGAAGTACCCTTCCCCAAGCAAAACAAGTACTGAGAAACCTCAACTCGCAAATCTTCAGAGTAAATTCGTCATAATCCCAGCAGACAAAGCTCCAAATAATATAATATTCACTGGTTAAAGAATTGAGTGTAGACATATCATCATCAAATACGTCTACTTACTCCCAAACTGCATTTACTCTGGACGATTTATTTAACAATCACTCCCAAAATGCATAAATCACCATACAAAGCTAGATTCATAGCTGGATTTACATCTGACGACGATTCAGCTCACCAATCTCCAATGTACGAGTTCTCACAACGAAACAGCTCACCAATAACCAGTATACGAGTTGTTAGAGCATTTCCTTCATAGCTCTCTAGATTTTTATCTAATACCGCTTATGCCGGTGCTTGGGGACGTGTGGTCATATCATTCAAGTTGCCACATGAACAGGTACAATAAAAGCGTACCTGAGATACAACACATATCTCGAATCGTTAGATTCGTGGTACGTGCATTCACCAAACGCTATATAAACGATCTTCTCGCTGTGGATAATCGTTATATAAATGACGCATTGAAGGATATATATCCACCTTCACTGGATTTGAAGGAAACTACAGACAGCCCTACAGGCATATCATATTTAGATCTATATCTCTACAAAAATGACGCGGGCATTCTCTCTCGTCGACTTTATGACGATTACAATTTCGACATCGTAAACTATCTATTTCTGGACATTTATATTCCAGTGGGACCTGCATATGGCGTATATATATCTCGCCTAGTAGCATTTGCTAGATCCTGTGTTACATGTGACGATTTCAATCAACGTCACAAAACATTGTTTCAGAAAATGATAAAACAGGGCTATTCCACCAAGCGCCTCCACTCAAGCGTTTCTCAAATTTGGCGATACATATCGCGATAGCAAAATACGAGCGTAGCGTGCAAGATCTATGTCGTTAAGTTTCGTAACTTGTGTCTAATTCCGTTTAACCTGGGGGCCGTATGAACCCATGTACTTCAAGTTCTTCATGGTGCTCATATGAAGAGTCACGATCAAAGCGTGACTGAGATACATCGTTCTCCAGATGACGACTTTACAACGATTATTATCGATTAAAGATACTGATCAACGATATGGATTTTATATTTTCGGAACATCATGATATATTGTCGGCATCATTGAAAATTGTTGACCTTTCTCTCTAAACTAGCCTATGTTTATGTATACTATAACTGTCTTTTTGAATTTGGTGCTAATACTGTTATATGGAATATGGAATAGGTCTTTAGATTATGGACGCGGGTATTCTTTAATGGACGACGGCTGAATTATGAATGACGGACTAGACGCTTGTAATCACAGTTTTTTCTCAGACATGCAGTGATTATAACATTTCCTCATCTCCAGGTGTAACTTCCTTTCCTTGTAGGAGAGAATAACCGGTTTCCCCATGAGGTCCACAAGCCAATCTGATCCACTACCAATTCAGACAATGAGTGTCCAGTATTTGCATGTCCCTATAGATCATGGAAATACAAACACGTTTATTTATATTAGATAAAACTCAATCAGGGCAGTATGCATTCTGTATTAAGTTATTATTGCTGCATGAACTAGTTAGGGATACTATCCAAAATGGCATATACCCACAGAGTACTCTCCCTGAACAAGCGCAGATAATAATCAATCAGCTGTTCCATTAACTGTGAATGACCTGCGCAACTGGGGTAAAAATGTAATGTTATTAAACTAGGTATCCTCTGATAATTAATGCAAATATGGGCCTGGGAATAGATTTTTTTTAATTTTTTTTATTCATGGCAATTTATCTTGTGGCGCCGTCAGAAATTTTTGTAAATCAGACACATCTCCTTCACATAAAAAAAGTATTTCCCATGCTATTTTAGCAGATTTAGCAACAATATAACAATTGATATTCAAGGCATGCCATATCTTAATTATGACTGAACCACCCAATAGCTTTTTAAATATCATCTCTTTTTGTAAGCTCACTTTTAGTCCGGTAGTCAGTCGCGAGAACATGTCATTCCGTAGCACCCCCCGCGTAGATTTTGTTTGACTTCTTTTTCATTAAGATCAACATCTCCCGGTCAGTTAAATACCTGATGTAGATATCTACGGTGGTGCCTAAGGTTGCTACATGCAATTGTTTGATGCTGACTGGTTTTGAAAAATTAAAAACCGGAATGGGGGTAGGGGTAATTCAGCCCTCATATTTTTATTATCCCTGCGTTTCGCGATCTGAAACTTCCACAACTTTACCTCCGAATAATGACCTTTCAGATAAAACAGTCCAAATTTCTCTAGCTAATATAGCCACGTCATAGTGACGTCATAAGCTCAAGAAGCCTTTGTCTCATGAATTTTGGGAAATATTTTCTCCGATTTTCTCTGTTTCTTTCGCAGTAATCCATTCTTGATAATATTTGACATATAATCTTGAAAGATATATGTCTACCGTTTAATTCTAGACCAGATACGTCTTTCTACTAAGTCCCGTTTGACCTCAGCATGGATTCATATAGATGTTACTCTGTCATGACATCATTAAATCCAAATGGGGGTAGGGGAGATTACCCTGCCATATTTTCTTTAGTTAGCGGTTTATCATACTGAAATGCTCCACGCATTGCTACTTGATATCGACCTGAAAGATAGAGTAATCAAACTTCCGGTAACTGCTTCAGTTTCGTCGCTATGACGTCATGAATCTAGAAATTGTATTTTTCTTTTATTTGTGTCTGATTATCGCGCCTTGTGCTGTTTTTTTTTCTTTATGTTTATAAAATGTTCCGCTTATATATGGATAGTGTTTCAAAGGGTTTCATTTGAACCAAGTGTTGTACAGAAGTAAATTAATATAATTTTGTGGGTGACATACTAATAATCTGGCCTGAAATAAGACATAAAAACACAATCTGATTGAGTGTGTCCCACAAAAAAACGGGGTTAGTTGGAATTCCTCATGTCTCTTGTCCACTCAAGGTTATATTGTGAAAACTTTGATTATAATGAATTTTGCATCGGTCTACGTAACTTTAAGACAATCACAGTAAGGGATTGGGAGGAAACATTAATTGTAATGAATAAGAAACGACTCTATTACTGGAGATGGTCTGTTTGCTCAATCTTCTTTACAATGAAATATGGGTAGAATCGAAATGGCGACCGTGTTGGGATGGTCTGATATCTCGGTAAACTAAGATGGTATAGGGGCCGTGAGGATACTTCGTAGTCTCCACATGAACAGCTGCAATAAAAGCGCGGCCGAGAATCCACCTCATTCTTGGGTCTGAATGTGAGGTGCCGAGGGAAGCCGAGTCATATGGTGGCCTTTTAGTTGCCAGACGTCGTCAATTTTCCCCACCTTTCTGCAAATCGCTCCAATGTATTACCTGTATATTGTAGGCATCTGCTGCTGGACTGTTAGTCTCCGAGGCCCGCTCCCTGTACATGTCATTCGACAAATATGTGTAGGTTTATTATTTTGGTGGGTAATTTAAGCCGTACGACGTCAGGCATTACAGGTTAGTTTTCAGGGTATTCTTGCATTCACCATGTTTACCACATGCTGAGACATTTACGCCATCAGGCGTCCTCGATGCTCATCCATTAACAACAGACGAGTTATTTGTTTGAGCTGATCTGTCATCACAGCGCCCGAGCTAGTGTATCTAAATTCGCTTAGCCGTTGCTAGGGGCCGTGTGGATACTTCATATTCTTCACATGAACAGCTGCAATAACAGAGCGGCTGAGTTACCAAGGCTAAGTCCACCGTATTCTCGGGTCTGAGGTCTGAATGTGAGATGTCGAGAAAAGCTCGTGGTTGAGTCATATGGTTGTTTTTTAGCCGCCAGATGTCACTTTGTGTCACTTCTTGTATATCGCTCCAATTAATCACAACCATACATCTCATTTTGCCGAGACTGGCCTGATATTTGCAAAAATGAACAGAAGAGGGATGCGCAAATACCTGACGGCAAGATAACACAGCCTTACAATGCAACTAGATTTTAGCTAATTTTTTTGTTTTTGGCTATAACGTCTGAGGCTGTTCAATCTGATTCAAATTAAATCCTCTCTGCTCCCCCGTTTGGATATGTCGCTTGAAGGATCTAACAGGCTTGCAGTAACTCGAGTGACAACCAATCCTGAGAACACTTCATAGTGCTTTGATTGGAACATTAATGACAGAGAAATTTTGGTTGGCTCAGTCGACTTAGACACCGCGCTGGCGGGGTTTCTTTTCATGTTTCCGCGATCCCGACATTGTGGCACCATAATACGTGGTAGATATATAGACTGGTCTTTGGTGTAATCGTTAGGGTGAACGGACACTGTGACCCTATCTCCCCTCCCCGACTGCAAGTTGACTAGTCCAGATGCGACCATGATGTCATAATGCTATTAAATATTCATGGTAAGGGCGCTCAGAATACCAAATTCAATTGTACTACTTAATATTCTATATAGCGACATGTACGATTGTAGAGAATTGATAGGATATTAATTTTTTAAGATTGGGGGTTGTTTGGATATCATGTGTTTTCACATAGTGTTCAAATGAAGAACGCATTCAGAGCGTGACTAATACTCTGGACACGACTTGAAATTCATTTGGATAAAGAATAATGATCAGTGATATCGGAGTTTATGTATAGAACATCATTGTGTCTTGCTAACATCATCGAAAACTGTTTTTCGTGTATTTATTTTATACACATTGGAATTGAGGCTAACTGTCATAGGAAATAGGTCTTGCGATTATTGAACCGGAATTTCGTTATGGACTGCGGCTGATTATTGAATCTTGATATCGGATCTGACACTTGCGAGTGATATAACTATTGTATTGACAAATTCATATATATTGGATCTTTTCGTATTTTTTTCAATTCCCTTTTTTATACAAAAGGAAGGCATTGGAATGTTTGTTTTTGTTTGTCAATATCAATTAAGCATCACAGTGTAATAGAACGTTCCCATAATGTATATCTAGCTTCAAGAATGAAACCAAAGAAACTGACAAGTATCCATTTTCGAATGAGATATATTTATCGAATTAATTTATATGAACTGAGGTACACATTTTCAATTTCGACCATCCACATTTTTCTTTGATGTGGATGTTATACGAATTAGATCTTTGGATTATACACGTTGGGTGGGCACGGGTGTCTGTTGCTTCAATGCATTTTGTCTCACTTCATGCATCATATTTGAAAATAGTTTGATGGGATCTGCCTTTCGTCTTTTCTCAATACTTTCTGGCCTGAATCCATTCCTTTCATTTCATGTAGCATTCATTCATTTCATCTAGCAAGTTAACTGGTTTTCTCTAATTAGATATGGAAACATTGGTGAGATTAGAAAAGTTGAATCCATCTTCTTTCTGTATGTCCATAATTTCGACATGGCACTGATGGAGTTAACAAATGCAAGCGGCAACTTTATATAGACCTGTTCTTGGTTAATAATTGACCACACGCTAGATTAATACACGCAAGCGGCAACTTCATGTAAAGCCGTTCTTTGATAAGAGTTGACCACTAGCAGCTAGTTGATAATCCTTAACCTAAGTCGAGCAGAGTTTAACATGTGGGAAACATATTAAACAAATACCATAATTAAACGTAACATTAAACGGGCGTTGAGAAACGAAGCCGGCGTACTGACAAGAAGTCATATTACCCCACCGACAAATATACTGACTGCATAGTTCTAAAAAACATCACAAGAACCAAAAGTGACCCCTGTGATGATTTTTATCTCAACCCCGCTTTTATTGTGACTGTTCATGTGGATATATTGAATGACATGACCACGCGGCCCCTAACACTGACTTGGGTGGTATTAGATACAAATATTACAGAGCGACGATATATAGCCCTGTAACACTGACTATGCTATAAAGAATATACACGAGAGTTCAAAACAGACATTACAGAAACTTCATTGCAGAAGTATTGGAAGTTTGATTTCTCGTTTTGCTCAACTAGTATCCAACCACAAAGTGTTAAAAGCTTGAGCTCTCTAGACCCAAGTGTGAAGAAGATATCGAAGCATAATCACCCCTACCCCCATTCCTTGTTTGTTTTTGTGTTACTTCGAGAGCATTGGGAGAAGGCATCATGCTACCTTACTCACTACCGTAGACGTCAACACCCCGTTCCAAGTAAGTCATGCATTCGTGTTCTTGAATGCACACATCACGCAAAAGCTAACAGGGTAACAATACAGCGTTGGAAAATTACAACAAAAGGTCCAGAAAAAAAATACTTCCATTGTGATAATAACGACATAGTGACACCAACATTGAAGATAATCGGAATCGGATTGCTTTACCTGAATGATCCGTACACAGACTAAATATGTGTTAAATTTCATTGCGTTAGGATCGGGGAGAAATAAAATATTAGAACATAATCACCCCTACCCCTATTTCGGCTTCATATTTCTCATGCTCTGGTGCCGTTAAACATGGTTATGTTGCATCCATGAAGTGCATATTAGATGGTTACACCAGGTCTAGGATTAACGACGAGAGGATTATCTTTCACAAATACAAATCAGGCAGAATGCAAAAAGAGTTTCTGCAACTGCGAAACAAAAAATTTAGTCTCATTTCTAAAAAAAATCGAGGAAAAATGTACCCTCCATGTTATGACGTCATCTTGACGTAATAAACGTAAAAGGCGTAACCTGGATTACGTTATCTAATAGAACATTATTCAGAGGTCAGGTATGCGAAGTTACAGAAAGTTTAGTGCAAGAATAAAAAAGATATACGTTCATAAATACCCCTACCCCCATCTTAGAGTTAATTTTGTCTTGTTCAGACAGTGGTGAAGAAATGCATGCTGTGACCTTAGGCACCACCGTAGATGACTACATCAGGTCTAGAACTGACCAGCAGATAATGCTCGTTCATAAACACTGGTCAAACTAAATCTACGCGGGGGGTGCTACGAAAACCTTATTTAGCCCCCTTTTTGCGATTTGGCTACCGGACTATTTTCTCTTGTTTGAAGATGCAATGTATATGTAGATGATAGGATCGAACATTGGACTGTCACCTGTAGCTATGATGTAGAGGTATGGATCATATAGAGTGGAAGATATTGACTCTATGATAGGATCGAACATTGGACTGTCACCTGTAGCTATGATGTAGGGGTATGGATCATATAGAGTGACTGTCACCTGTAGCTATGATGTAGCGATATGGATCATATAGAGTGACTGTCACCTGTAGCTATGATGTAGGGATATGGATCATATAGAGTGGAAGATATTGACTCTATGATAGGATCGAACATTGGACTGTCACCTGTAGTTATGATGTAGGGATATGGATTATATAGAGTGGAAGATATTGACTCTATGATAGGATCGAACATTGGACTGTCACCTGTAGCTATGATGTAGGGATATGGATCATATAGAGTGACTGTCACCTGTAGCTATGATGTAGGGGTATGGATCATATAGAGTGGAAGATATTGATTCTTGATAGGATCGAACATTGGACTGTCACCTGTAGCTATGATGTAGGGGTATGGATCATATAGAGTGACTGTCACCTGTAGCTATGATGTAGGGGTATGGATCATATAGAGTGGAAGATATTGACTCTATGATAGGATCGAACATTGGACGGTCACCTGTAGCTATGATGTAGGGATATGGATCATATAGAGTGGAAGATATTGACTCTATGATAGGATCGAACATTGGACTGTCACCTGTAGCTATGATGTAGGGATATGGATCATATAGAGTGGAAGATATTGACTCTATGATAGGATTGAACATTGGACTGTCACCTGTAGCTATGATGTAGGGGTATGGATCATATAGAGTGACTGTCACCTGTAGCTATGATGTAGGGATATGGATCATATAGAGTGACTGTCACCTGTAGCTATGATGTAGGGATATGGATCATATAGAGTGGAAGATATTGACCCTATGATAGGATCGAACATTGGACTGTCACCTGTAGTTATGATGTAGGGATATGGATCATATAGAGTGGAAGATATTGACTCTATGATAGGATCGAACATTGGACTGTCACCTGTAGCTATGATGTAGGGGTATGGATCATATAGAGTGACTGTCACCTGTAGCTATGATGTAGCGATATGGAGCATATAGAGTGACTGTCACCTGTAGCTATGATGTAGGGATATGGATCATATAGAGTGGAAGATATTGACTCTATGATAGGATCGAACATTGGACTGTCACCTGTAGTTATGATGTAGGGATATGGATTATATAGAGTGGAAGATATTGACTCTATGATAGGATCGAACATTGGACTGTCACCTGTAGCTATGATGTAGGGATATGGATCATATAGAGTGACTGTCACCTGTAGCTATGATGTAGGGGTATAGATCATATAGAGTGGAAGATATTGACTCTATGATAGGATCGAACATTGGACTGTCACCTGTAGCTATGATGTAGGGGTATGGATCATATAGAGTGACTGTCACCTGTAGCTATGATGTAGGGGTATGGATCATATAGAGTGGAAGATATTGACTCTATGATAGGATCGAACATTGGACTGTCACCTGTAGCTATGATGTAGGGATATGGATCATATAGAGTGAAGATATTGACTCTATGATAGGATCGAACATTGGACTGTCACCTGTAGCTATGATGTAGGGATATGGATCATATAGAGTGGAAGATATTGACTCTATGATAGGATTGAACATTGGACTGTCACCTGTAGCTATGATGTAGGGGTATGGATCATATAGAGTGACTGTCACCTGTAGCTATGATGTAGGGATATGGATCATATAGAGTGACTGTCACCTGTAGCTATGATGTAGGGATATGGATCATATAGAGTGGAAGATATTGACCCTATGATAGGATCGAACATTGGACTGTCACCTGTAGTTATGATGTAGGGATATGGATCATATAGAGTGGAAGATATTGACTCTATGATAGGATCGAACATTGGACTGTCACCTGTAGCTATGATGTAGGGATATGGATCATATAGAGTGACTGTCACCTGTAGCTATGATGTAGGGGTATGGATCATATAGAGTGGAAGATATTGACTCTATGATAGGATCGAACATTGGACTGTCACCTGTAGCTATGATGTAGGGTATGGATCATATAGAGTGACTGTCACCTGTAGCTATGATGTAGGGTATGGATCATATAGAGTGGAAGATATTGACTCTATGATAGGATCGAACATTGGACTGTCACCTGTAGCTATGATGTAGGGATATGGATCATATAGAGTGGAAGATATTGACTCTATGATAGGATCGAACATTGGACTGTCACCTGTAGCTATGATGTAGGGATATGGATCATATAGAGTGGAAGATATTGTCTCTATGATAGGATCCAACATTGGACTGTCACCTGTAGCTATGATGTAGGGGTATGGATCATATAGAGTGGAAGATATTGACTCTATGATAGGATCGAACATTGGACTGTCACCTGTAGCTATGATGTAGGGGTATGGATCATATAGAGTGGAAGATATTGACTCTATGATAGGATCGAACATTGGACTGTCACCTGTAGCTATGATGTAGGGGTATGGATCATATAGAGTGGAAGATATTGACTCTATGATAGGATCGAACATTGGACTGTCACCTGTAGCTATGATGTAGGGATATGGATCATATAGAGTGGAAGATATTGACTCTATGATAGGATCGAACATTGGACTGTCACCTGTAGTTATGATGTAGGGGTATGGATCATATAGAGTGGAAGATATTGACTCTATGATAGGATCGAACATTGGACTGTCACCTGTAGCTATGATGTAGGGGTATGGATCATATAGAGTGACTGTCACCTGTAGCTATGATGTAGGGGTATGGATCATATAGAGTGGAAGATATTGACTCTATGATAGGATCGAACATTGGACTGTCACCTGTAGCTATGATGTAGGGATATGGATCATATAGAGTGGAAGATATTGACTCTATGATAGGATCGAACATTGGACTGTCACCTGTAGCTATGATGTAGGGATATGGATCATATAGAGTGGAAGATATTGACTCTATGATAGGATCGAACATTGGACTGTCACCTGTAGCTATGATGTAGGGGTATGGATCATATAGAGTGACTGTCACCTGTAGCTATGATGTAGGGATATGGATCATATAGAGTGACTGTCACCTGTAGCTATGATGTAGGGATATGGATCATATAGAGTGGAAGATATTGACCCTATGATAGGATCGAACATTGGACTGTCACCTGTAGTTATGATGTAGGGATATGGATCATATAGAGTGGAAGATATTGACTCTATGATAGGATCGAACATTGGACTGTCACCTGTAGCTATGATGTAGGGGTATGGATCATATAGAGTGACTGTCACCTGTAGCTATGATGTAGCGATATGGATCATATAGAGTGACTGTCACCTGTAGCTATGATGTAGGGATATGGATCATATAGAGTGGAAGATATTGACTCTATGATAGGATCGAACATTGGACTGTCACCTGTAGTTATGATGTAGGGATATGGATTATATAGAGTGGAAGATATTGACTCTATGATAGGATCGAACATTGGACTGTCACCTGTAGCTATGATGTAGGGATATGGATCATATAGAGTGACTGTCACCTGTAGCTATGATGTAGGGGTATAGATCATATAGAGTGGAAGATATTGACTCTATGATAGGATCGAACATTGGACTGTCACCTGTAGCTATGATGTAGGGGTATGGATCATATAGAGTGACTGTCACCTGTAGCTATGATGTAGGGGTATGGATCATATAGAGTGGAAGATATTGACTCTATGATAGATCGAACATTGACTGTCACCTGTAGCTATGATGTAGGATATGGATCATATAGAGTGGAAGATATTGGCTCCTATGATAGGATTGAACATTGACTGTCACCTGTAGCTATGATGTAGGGATATGGGTCATATAGAGTGACTGTCACCTGTAGCTATGATGTAGGGATATGGATCATATAGAGTGACTGTCACCTGTAGCTATGATGTAGGGATATGGATCATATAGAGTGGAAGATATTGACTCTATGATAGGATCGAACATTGGACTGTCACCTGTAGCTATGATGTAGGGATATGGATCATATATAGTGGAAGATATTCACTCTATGATAGGATCGAACATTGGACTGTCACCTGTAGCTATGATGTAGGGATATGGATCATATAGAGTGACTGTCACCTGTAGCTATGATGTGGGGATATGGATCATATAGAGTGGAAGATATTGACTCTATGATAGGATCGAACACTGGACTGTCACCTGTAGCTATGATGTAGGGATATGGATCATATAGAGTGACTGTCACCTGTAGCTATGATGTAGGGATATGGATCATATAGAGTGGAAGATATTGACTCTATGATAGGATCAGACATTGGACTGGCCTGATGTAGGGATATGGATCATATAGAGTGGAAGATATTGACTCTATGATAGGATCGAACATTGGACTGTCACCTGTAGTTATGATGTAGGGATATGGATCATATAGAGTGGAAGATATTGACTCTATGATAGGATCGAACATTGGACTGTCACCTGTAGTTATGATGTAGGGATATGGATCATATAGAGTGGAAGATATTGACTCTATGATAGGATCGAACATTGGACTCACCTGTAGCTATGATGTAGGGATATGGATCATATAGAGTGACTGTCACCTGTAGCTATGATGTAGGGGTATGGATCATATAGAGTGGAAGATATTGACTCTATGATAGGATCGAACATTGGACTGTCACCTGTAGCTATGATGTAGGGATATGGATCATATAGAGTGGAAGATATTGACTCTATGATAGGATCGAACATTGGACTGTCACCTGTAGCTATGATGTAGGGATATGGATCATATAGAGTGGAAGATATTGACTCTATGATAGGATTGAACATTGGACTGTCACCTGTAGCTATGATGTAGGGGTATGGATCATATAGAGTGACTGTCACCTGTAGCTATGATGTAGGGATATGGATCATATAGAGTGACTGTCACCTGTAGCTATGATGTAGGGATATGGATCACATAGAGTGGAAGATATTGACCCTATGATAGGATCGAACATTGGACTGTCACCTGTAGTTATGATGTAGGGATATGGATCATATAGAGTGGAAGATATTGACTCTATGATAGGATCGAACATTGGACTGTCACCTGTAGCTATGATGTAGGGGTATGGATCATATAGAGTGACTGTCACCTGTAGCTATGATGTAGCGATATGGATCATATAGAGTGACTGTCACCTGTAGCTATGATGTAGGGATATGGATCATATAGAGTGGAAGATATTGACTCTATGATAGGATCGAACATTGGACTGTCACCTGTAGTTATGATGTAGGGATATGGATTATATAGAGTGGAAGATATTGACTCTATGATAGGATCGAACATTGGACTGTCACCTGTAGCTATGATGTAGGGATATGGATCATATAGAGTGACTGTCACCTGTAGCTATGATGTAGGGGTATGGATCATATAGAATGGAAGATATTGACTATGATAGGATCGAACATTGGACTGTCACCTGTAGCTATGATGTAGGGGTATGGATCATATAGAGTGACTGTCACCTGTAGCTATGATGTAGGGGTATGGATCATATAGAGTGGAAGATATTGACTCTATGATAGGATCGAACATTGGACTGTCACCTGTAGCTATGATGTAGGGATATGGATCATATAGAGTGAAAGATATTGACTCTATGATAGGATCGAACATTGGACTGTCACCTGTAGCTATGATGTAGGGATATGGATCATATAGAGTGGAAGATATTGACTCTATGATAGGATCGAACATTGGACTGTCACCTGTAGCTATGATGTAGGGGTATGGATCATATAGAGTGACTGTCACCTGTAGCTATGATGTAGGGATATGGAGCATATAGAGTGACTGTCACCTGTAGCTATGATGTAGGGATATGGATCATATAGAGTGGAAGATATTGACTCTATGATAGGATCGAACATTGGACTGTCACCTGTAGTTATGATGTAGGGATATGGATCATATAGAGTGGAAGATATTGACTCTATGATAGGATCGAACATTGGACTGTCACCTGTAGCTATGATGTAGGGATATGGATCATATAGAGTGACTGTCACCTGTAGCTATGATGTAGGGGTATGGATCATATAGAGTGGAAGATATTGACTCTATGATAGGATCGAACATTGGACTGTCACCTGTAGTTATGATGTAGGGATATGGATCATATAGAGTGACTGTCTGCACCAACTTTATGATGTAGGGGTATGGATCATATAGAGTGGAAGATATTGACTCTATGATAGGATCGAACATTGGACTGTCACCTGTAGCTATGATGTAGGGATATGGATCATATAGAGTGGAAGATATTGATTCTATGATAGGATCGAACATTGGACTGTCACCTGTAGCTATGATGTAGGGATATGGATCATATAGAGTGGAAGATATTGTCTCTATGATAGGATCCAACATTGGACTGTCACCTGTAGCTATGATGTAGGGGTATGGATCATATAGAGTGGAAGATATTGACTCTATGATAGGATCGAACATTGGACTGTCACCTGTAGTTATGATGTAGGGATATGGATCATATAGAGTGGAAGATATTGACTCTATGATAGGATCGAACATTGGACTGTCACCTGTAGCTATGATGTAGGGTATGGATCATATAGAGTGGAAGATATTGACTCTATGATAGGATCGAACATTGGACTGTCACCTGTAGCTATGATGTAGGGGTATGGATCATATAGAGTGGAAGATATTGACTCTATGATAGGATCGAACATTGGACTGTCACCTGTAGTTATGATGTAGGGGTATGGATCATATAGAGTGGAAGATATTGACTCTATGATAGGATCGAACATTGGACTGTCACCTGTAGCTATGATGTAGGGGTATGGATCATATAGAGTGGAAGATATTGACTCTATGATAGGATCGAACATTGCAATGTCACCTGTAGCTATGATGTAGGGGTATGGATCATATAGAGTGGAAGATATTGACTCTATGATAGGATCGAACATTGGACTGTCACCTGTAGTTATGATGTAGGGATATGGATCATATAGAGTGGAAGATATTGACTCTATGATAGGATCGAACATTGGACTGTCACCTGTAGTTATGATGTAGGGATATGGATCATATAGAGTGGAAGATATTGACTCTATGATAGGATCGAACATTGGACTCACCTGTAGCTATGATGTAGGGATATGGATCATATAGAGTGACTGTCACCTGTAGCTATGATGTAGGGGTATGGATCATATAGAGTGGAAGATATTGACTCTATGATAGGATCGAACATTGGACTGTCACCTGTAGTTATGATGTAGGGATATGGATCATATAGAGTGGAAGATATTGACTCTATGATAGGATCGAACATTGGACTGTCACCTGTAGCTATGATGTAGGGGTATGGATCATATAGAGTGGAAGATATTGACTCTATGATAGGATCGAACATTGGACTGTCACCTGTAGCTATGATGTAGGGATATGGATCATATAGAGTGGAAGATATTGACTCTATGATAGGATCGAACATTGGACTGTCACCTGTAGCTATGATGTAGGGATATGGATCATATAGAGTGGAAGATATTGACTCTATGATAGGATCGAACATTGGACTGTCACCTGTAGCTATGATGTAGGGGTATGGATCATATAGAGTGGAAGATATTGACTCTATGATAGGATCGAACATTGGACTGTCACCTGTAGCTATGATGTAGGGGTATGGATCATATAGAGTGGAAGATATTGACTCTATGATAGATTCGAACATTGGACTGTCACCTGTAGCTATGATGTAGGGATATGGATCATATAGAGTGGAAGATATTTGGACTGGCGATAGATCGAACATTGGACTGTCACCTGTAGCTATGATGTAGGGATATGGATCATACAGAGTGGAAGATATTGACTCTATGATAGGATCGAACATTGGACTGTCACCTGTAGTTATGATGTAGGGATATGGATCATATAGAGTGGAAGATATTGACTCTATGATAGGATCGAACATTGGACTGTCACCTATAGCTATGATGTAGGGGTATGGATCATATAGAGTGGAAGATATTGACTCTATGATAGGATCGAACATTGGACTGTCACCTGCAGCTATGATGTAGGGGTATGGATCATATAGAGTGGAAGATATTGACTCTATGATAGGATCGAACATTGGACTGTCACCTGTAGTTATGATGTAGGGATATGGATCATATAGAGTGACTGTCACCTGTAGCTATGATGTAGGGTATGGATCATATAGAGTGGAAGATATTGACTCTATGATAGGATCGAACATTGGACTGTCACCTGTAGCTATGATGTAGGGGTATGGATCATATAGAGTGGAAGATATTGACTCTATGATAGGATCGAACATTGGACTGTCACCTGTAGCTATGATGTAGGGGTATGGATCATATAGAGTGGAAGATATTGACTCTATGATAGGATCGAACATTGGACTGTCACCTGTAGCTATGATGTAGGGGTATGGATCATATAGAGTGGAAGATATTGACTCTATGATAGGATCGAACATTGGACTGTCACCTGTAGCTATGATGTAGGGGTATGGATCATATAGAGTGGAAGATATTGACTCTATGATAGGATCGAACATTGGACTGTCACCTGTAGCTATGATGTAGGGATATGGATCATATAGAGTGGAAGATATTGACTCTATGATAGGATCGAACATTGGACTGTCACCTGTAGTTATGATGTAGGGATATGGATCATATAGAGTGGAAGATATTGACTCTATGATAGGATCGAACATTGGACTGTCACCTGTAGCTATGATGTAGGGATATGGATCATATAGAGTGACTGTCACCTGTAGCTATGATGTAGGGGTATGGATCATATAGAATGGAAGATATTGACTCTATGATAGGATCGAACATTGGACTGTCACCTGTAGCTATGATGTAGGGGTATGGATCATATAGAGTGACTGTCACCTGTAGCTATGATGTAGGGGTATGGATCATATAGAGTGGAAGATATTGACTCTATGATAGGATCGAACATTGGACTGTCACCTGTAGCTATGATGTAGGGGTATGGATCATATAGAGTGACTGTCACCTGTAGCTATGATGTAGGGATATGGAGCATATAGAGTGACTGTCACCTGTAGCTATGATGTAGGGATATGGATCATATAGAGTGGAAGATATTGACTCTATGATGGGATCGAACATTGGACTGTCACCTGTAGTTATGATGTAGGGATATGGATCATATAGAGTGGAAGATATTGACTCTATGATAGGATCGAACATTGGACTGTCACTGTCACCTGTAGCTATGATGTAGGGATATGGATCATATAGAGTGGAAGATATTCACTCTATGATAGGATCGAACATTGGACTGTCACCTGTAGCTATGATGTAGGGATATGGATCATATAGAGTGGAAGATATTGACTCTATGATAGGATCGAACATTGGACTGTCACCTGTAGCTATGATGTAGGGATATGGATCATATAGAGTGGAAGATATTGACTCTATGACATATTTGTGTTTCCACCTGTTTGTCGTTTATATGATTTTCCGTATATGTTTCCTCTCATCAATTTGGGCCACATGTCAAAAATCCCATTTTACAAAACTATTATCTGTCCTATGTGATTTTTTTCTGTCCTATACGACAGAAGATCTGTTTTATAGGACAGAATTTTCTGTCCTATATGATCGTATAAGACAGAACCTTCTGTCCTATAGGAACATATAGGACAGAGCAACATTTCCCGTTGAATCCTATAGGACAGGTAATTTGTCCTATAGGAAATTATGAAATCCTATTGGATCCTATAGGAATTTTTGGTAAGGGTTCGGCGGCCGTTCGCCAAAACTCAACGGCTATTCTATTGTTATAACTTATAGTTTAATATGTTACGTTCGACGATCACGCCAATGGACGGATGAGTACCAGATTTGCCGTGTGCCTGCTTCAACAGCCGACAGTACGGTATTCACCTGCCGGCAAGGGGAGAGAACCGATCATGATGTGTTTTTTATCATGGGTCAAGTAAAATTCTGATTCGCTTCCGAATGTTAAAAATGTCCTAGTCTCATCTCCATTGGGTTTTTTTCTTTTCTTTTTGGTCGCAAATTATTTATTCTGATCATGTTCAGTTTTGTATTTTCAGCTCAACGGATGAACTTGTTTTCTATTTCTCCATCCCAAACCCACCGTCACGTTAATCCCCGTTAGATAGATGATATAGATGTTGTATTTTCATATCATTCATGCCTTGATTAATTCGGATTATAATATAGCGGAGAATTACAGGTAAGCGCCGAATGTTAAGGATTTAAAGACAGGCTCTGTACCAACCTGACTTAGATCAGTTTAACACAGGACTTGGAAATTTATTGCGATAAAAGTGTAGCTGTCAGTGAGAAAGATTTTACATTCATTATTCAATCGTCCTCCATTAAAAAATGTCCGCGCCCATAATCCAAAGACTTATCAATGTGAAAGATTTTACTGATAGAACATGAGAATATCTGACTGCTACCATAGAAAACGGTTGACCGATTCTCTCTTGCAAGAAACAAACTTTCATGCATTTCATGCAGTTGCATGAACACCCACGAATTGGCACATTTCACAGTTATCAAAACTAAAAGGCAATTTACCAACTGAGTCAGCCATTTATTTGTAGTTATCTGTAATCTATTAATTTTGTACGTTTTCAAAATATTATGAAAAGATTTATTGCAATAAAAAAGCAGGTTCTTGAAGACCGAATATAGTGCTCGGAAGACGATTTGAGAATAAAAAGGAAGCAACTAAATACGATTTATTTTCTTCAAAGTTTACGTGATACAGATGCTGTCATACTACACTTTTTGACTATATGGGGATAAAATATGACAAATCATGGAAAGTAGCCTTCCTAATCAATAAATATAAATACATAGACTCGCCCATTTTACAACTTGACTGTCGCTCTAGGCATTAGTTGGCGCATGCGTAAATGGATATGATGAAAATATTTGTCCATGTGGATGTTAACAATTCGGTTTCTATGAAAGCATGCAGCAATAGAGCCGTGTATATGTGTAGAACTACCTCCTTATGGATGTTTGCCAATTTGCGAGTGTCATTATCAACACATCAACATATATGCACGACCAGTTTGTTTCAGTATACACGTAGATCGTGATAGCTTTTCTCGCGTGATATTAGCATTGACTATTCCGCTCTGCGTATTCCTCAAGGGCTTTGGTTCAATAATACATGTGTAAAACACAAGGCTGAACACTTCGCCTCCAAAGAATGATGGAATACAAAGAATCCCTTGCGAGCAGCACACGCGAAATTGTAAAGATTCTCAATTTATTCTGTTACGTAACGTAACACTCTGCCTGGAATAAAATATTTGATAATTATGTTGTCTTCATGAATTTCACTGGCCACTGATCATTATCAGTTTGTGTACCTAATTCACAGGTATTTAAACCCATCGTCAGAAGGTCTGCCTGTTGTTGGCAAAAAAATTGATCCGAAACTGCGGGTGTACTTGTTATCATATCGAAGATGACCATTTACTGGCTGATCCTGTTACTCTGTAAGTATTAATTTCCTACATCGCCTATGTGGTACCCGCATGAAAATTTAGCTGGATAAAGGATGTGCGTCTTAACTCAAAAAAGTTTATTGTAAAGCTCCAAAAATAAGTCTTAAATTGGAGTACTACTTGACAAGAGCGCATATCCAAATAAATCGGATGTATTGACCATGTGTATGAATGAAAGAACAAGATTTCAATGGGATTTTAGGTTTCAGTCCAAAAATGCGCACTCAACACGCTATGCAAAAAGATGAGCATGGTGAACATTTAATTTGTTTGCTCATATTTTACCGCATGTATTACTGAATAAAATTAGCCACAAAAACGGGTCATTCACCACACCAATTTTCGCCAATAGAGAAAAGTTCCAAAATAGTAAGTTAAGAGAAAATCTCAAATGCGAAGTGTATTTGAGCTGAAAATAAAGAGTAAGTTTTATTTTTTTTATGTTATCCCTTCAGATAACTGAAATTTGAACATTTGATGAGAGTTTTGAGTAATATATTTTAGTTCATTATTCATTCTCAATTATTATCCATGTTCATTTCTCTACAAATGCCGATTTTTGATGTTGCGTTTAATTGTTGCCTATATATGGTGAGAATCTGCTGATAGACGTTTCGACTCCGAGGTTTGCCGTATGTACAAATCATTGTGATCGTAGTTTGTTACTTGTGGACAATGGTGGAAAATGGACCATTTGATCTTTTCTCGTCTCACAGGTAATTGTTGTGAATACGAACTTGCATTCGATATATACTCTGTCGTGTAGGCCGTATATACTTTCTGTACGCTTAGGCCGTTTTTACTATCTGACATAGTTCATCAGTTTCCAGCAGATGACCTGATAGGGCTATTACATCATGGTTCTGAAATATTTGTATCTAATACCGCTCAAACCAATGCCTGGGCCGTGTGATCATGTCATTCAAGATGTCAACATGAACACACGCAATAAAAGCGTGACTGGAATACAAATCGTCACTTGAATTACTTTTGGTTCTTGTGATGTTTTTAGAAATACGCATTCAGTATATTTGTCTGTGTGGTCATATGACGTCCTGTCAGTACGCAGGCATCGTTTAATTGTGGGATATATCTGGTAACTTCTGGTAAAGGAAAGTAATGAATCCCCTCAACCCTACCTGGCTTAGTGTTGGTTTTTGCTCCTATCTACGGAACAGCAAAGGCTTTAGAGCTGACACTCCAAAACTTTGGAGTTTATCATATTGGGATCATTTTGAAACTATTTTCCTCCCCGAGCAGATGATCATGAGCAAACTCGAAACGGCGATCATGTTGAGTACCAGAAAAGTGTTTTCGTCACTTTTATTCAAAATTCCTGCTTTTCTGCAAGGAAAAGTGGGCAAAACCTATTTTATATCACATCAGATTATTGTACACTAATTTGTCATGCAGTTTTTGCGAAGAAAACACATGAAGATAAAATTTGAAAAGTCTGACCGGAAAATCGTCCAAAAATGACGTCAACATGGCGGCCATCTTATTTTATCACATTTTCTAGTAGAGATTGGCCCAAAGATATAGTGTGGTATATTTCAGCACTCAGCATTAGGGATGGCGAGAATATATGGGGGCACTTTCCGGCCCCCTCCCTTCTCCCCACACAGCTGGGCTGTTTTTTATGAGAAAATATGTTTTTGTGGGTGGGTGTTTTACAATGGTTTTCTTGCAATGGTACCACACAAAATTCTTCGAAGTACAATATCACAGCAGCCAGTAGGAATATTTCCATGAAATGTCTTTTAAAAATATATCAGAAAAAAATTGCTAGGAACATATCTGTACCACAAAAGTTTTAATTGTCCACTCAGGTTCTCCTATAAGTATAATAGCTAAGTTAGCCAGAAATGTAGTTCAATAAGAAAATAATATCCTACGGAGTAAATTTTCAAGCAATAATAATTTAATTGCACGAGGCCGCTGGTCGTATAGGCAGATTTTCTTCGTATTAATGGTCCTTGCATCGCATGGCATGCCGTATTTGTCTTCGTGAGAAATGCTTGTGTATACATTGTGTACAGTCCGCTAATGGATATAAAGAGTTGTTCGTGCGTAACTAACGAAACAATAGGTTCATCGAATTGAGATATAGTTTTTGTTTAATGAACCTGGTCAATTATGCTTTTCGTTTCTAATCTTTCAATATCTCTCAAAACGATACTTAACTCGCCGTCGGTGTGTTATTCAAAGCACACCAACGCAAAAACACCGAAATCTTTTCCAAAAAATTCCGGAGCTATGAGAGACACATTTTGCATCAGTAGTATAGGGATCATATTGAGAACCATGACGCTACTGAAGACTTTTGTTTATCAATGAAAAGCAATCAGATACAATATTCTGACTTACATGGTCAACTATTCGGGGATTATATACAGAGAAAATGTATTTTAATGATGAATATATTATTGGTTTTCAGGGTGTTCCCATAGCTCTATGGACGACAAGACAATTGTCTTCGGAGATCTCCGTAGTGCTGGTCGAAAGAATTGCTCGGATATTGAGAGTTGTTCCGGAAAGTGCGGACAAAGAACAGGACGGCGGAAATGTAAATGTGACAAGGCGTGTTTGCTGTACGGCGATTGCTGCTTTGATTATTTCGAACAGTGCTTGGGAATGTCTGACGAACATCTGCAGGAAGAAATGCAAATTTATTACAGTAAAGTGACCACACCTGATACACTGCCTCCACTTATGATAGACAGTGGAAACATAACGTCAGACACGGAGAACACCTGTCATCATGCAATGCCGTGGACAATGAAATATGGAAACGTCTCCGATGTGTTATTGGACAGACGCTGTATAACATGCTACGGCGGGAAATACGGCTTGATCGCCGTCTGTCCCAAGTCGTGGACTGATAACGAAACCAGAGACATCTGCGAAAATGACATAACATCTATATACCGTCCCCCGGTCCATGATATTGAGTTCAAGACCATAAATTACAGAAACGTTCATTGTGCGTTTTGCCACGGAAGACGACTAGACCAACTAGAGCTTTGGCAAACCAAACTAAAGTGTCCGAATGGGACAAATTTGGAAACGTTGATACAGGATACCGTGTTTTTACGCGATAATTGCTCAGTGAAAATTCGGCCGCAATTCACTATTAATCCGATGTTCATGTTCAGGAGAATGTGTTCGTTCGACTTTGATCGAGCATCTCAACAGATGAAGGCTGGAATTGACACCTGCTCTTGTTATCAAAGCCATATAAGCACCTTTCCACGTGTTGGCACCGAACAGGAAAAATGCGGTACCAATGACTCAGAGTCTAAACACCCGGTAATAGGGGTGTTCTCGACATGGTGTTGTTTGTATATGAACATTCCTCCAAAACACGTTGACACCTGGAATGTCCGACGTCCCCCAGAAAACAGCATATCTATCTCGCTATTGTTCAATCTGGATCCAAGAAGAAATCCACAGATTGTGTATAGGAATAAAGCCGTAATACTGGCTCCACCAAGCGGTATCGACTGCGCACTTGATGAAGTGTACATGTTTGTTCTACAGAGATGCCAAAAGGTCGAATGTAAAGAGGGTTACTCTATCAGGAATGGTGAATGTAATTTCGATTCAACATTGTCGACATATGGTGAAGATAACTGTACGGGGATCGTTTCAATACAAGTGCATGCTGTTGTCTTCCATGGAGAGACTAATGACAGTGAAGTCGAGAACACGCTTGTGCGATTTCTTCGGTGGATAGATCGAACAGAAGAATCAGTGGTTTGCACAGGGGACACACTTATCACACAAGAGAAGAACGATAGCAAGAACACTGAATTGGAGGGATGGGAGAATGCGCTTATGCATCGATTATCGTTAATTGAATACAATCATTCTTCTAGCATTAAGAACAAGACTTGTCTCCAGGTTCCAACAGTAGAGTCCAGCAGTTTCGACAATTGGTGGTCACCCGCAATTGTCGGGGATTCAGTGAGAGGTAATGTTGAAGCTGAATCACTGACATATTGGAAAAAAGAGATACGTAGACTACTAAACTGGAAGAGTGCGAGTTGGAGAACTATACTCTCTCTGATGGATTTCTTCCAATGTCTGGCAGAGGAATCATTTGCTGTATGGGTCAACAATGAGGATGGATCAGCAATACAATTCATTTCCGTAGGCATCACAAACTTCAACCATGACATGGACTACAGTTGTAGTAACGTGATGACGTTCAGTAACTTCACATACAGATACCCTTCAAAAGCAGATGAGCTGTTCGTTCGGCTGCACAGTATTGAGAAGGATTACAATGCGAAGGACGTCAGAATTTCCGAAAAGTATCGATTTGGTCAAAATATTACAAATCAGCATTGTCAGTCAGCTACGATTTGCAATAGGAATAACTATACTCTGTCGCTGCAGAACTGTAAAAAAGCAGTGGGGTTAAATCCGGGTGATTATACAGTTGACGAGAACGATGTGGTCACCTTTGTGAACGGTGATACCAAATACAAGGCTACCGTGTATAAAAACATAAGTGATACATTGTATGTATGTAATCAAACGGAGCTCGTCATACAGAATGATTACGATAATACAAATTTGGTCTTTTGGGAATCACTATTATCATATATAGGATCTGGTTTGTCGTTAGTAGCGTTACTTATAACGATTGTAACCTACTCCTTATTCAGAGAGCTTCGCAATATTCCAGGTAAGGTTGTGATGTGTCTTGCCGTCAATGTATTTGTTGCAATATTGTTGTTTGTCAGCGCTGCCTGGCGAACTGACCTGCCTTCATTCTGTGCATTTTTGGCAATGATACTGCACTATTTCTGGTTGTCTGCATTTCTTTTGACGAACGTGCTTTCATTTGATATCGCCAAGACATTTGGCACAGGTAAAATGTTGAAGAAGCGCGATGAAAGCTATACTTTTCTCAAGTATTGTTTATACGCTTTCGGTGTCCCTGTAGTTGCGATAACGGCTACCCTAATTGAAGGATGTCTGACAAAATCTGATGACGAAGACGGCTTCTATAACTATGGATCTAAACATGAAAAAATATGCTGGATTAACAGGTCTGTCATGCTGTATGTGTTTTATATCCCGGTAGCATTGACACTCTTCGGGAATATCATTATGTTTATCCGCACTGTTGTTGGAATTCATACAGTGTCACAATTATCTAAAATTGCAAGGAATAGATCAGATGACAAGAACAACATATTTCTGTACTTAAAGCTCTCGCTGGTCATGAGCCTGGGATGGATTGCCTTGGTCGTGTCAGATCAACTCGGCAGCCAGATTGTATCTGTCATCTTTGATGTGGCGAATACTTTCCAAGGTGTCTTTATTTTCCTGGCGTTTATCTGTAACGCCCGAGTCTATCGAATGTACAAGAGGGTTCTGACGAAACAAGGCAATATCACTTCCAGCTCGGTGAAAGCAGGTAAGGATATTTCGTCGTCATCCGGCTTGAGTTCAAAGAGAGCTATGAGTGAAGCAAAAATTTAATCGGAGGTAAATCATATCTGGCTCGCCATAAGGCTTCAATATTGCATTGCTCCTATGGCCTGTTATTTGAAGGCAAAATTCATATTTGCAAAGGCAAAATCCCAATTTGGACAACATGTATTGTAGTGTTTTTATCTCAAATTTGTTTGAATCCCCTGACAGCAATTGTATTAGGCCAACTAAACCTCGCCAGCTTTGCTTGTGTAGATCTAGCTCTAATCTATGAATTATATTCGACCCTTGGATTTGAGTACCTTTCCATTCGTCTTTGTTAACACGTAAACATGGTCAAATAATACGAGAATATTTTTTCTTCACCCTTTATGTAAATATTACCTATGGCGATTGTCTATTTAACATTCGAGGAATGAGACGCTGCTATGTTATTGTCGAATGAAACATAAATCATACATGTTGTTAACGTGGGAATATCCCCCTGTGTTGTTTGTTGAAGCTTGTTGCGAGAACGTCGTCACTGAACAGTCACAATGTGGGAGTCCATTTAAAGTAGGCGATAAAATGATAAATATGAGAAAAGTGTTTACTTCCTAACGAAGCAGTTAGAATAACCATTAGGGAGAACACTGAATCCGTCCGAATTCTGAATCCATTTCCAATACACCCCTGAATTGTCTCTAGGTAAGCTATCCACATATCTCGTTGGTGAAATAGGCACAAAAAGAAACGATTCTATCATGCAATTATAGCCATTTAGAATATGTTTGGGGCACGTCTTGTCGTTATTGTCAATGGTATATAAGAGAATTAGAAAAAGTAAGTCCAAGAGAGCCATTGCCCATTTTCTCTGGTGGGTAGAAGGAAAACAGAACCGATCAGACAAATGGAGTGAGTTGGAAGCATTTGTCATACACAAGGAAAGAAGGATGGGGCATTACGATTATGCGTCGACTATCGCTAATTGATGACAATGATTGTTTCCGTTTTGAAAACAAGAACTGCTGTTTCTTCATTTTGAACCTTCAGCTGCTCGTAATGTAATCACATTTTTATCCGTTCAGTAAAGTTGATTGTGCTATATGATAATTACAAACAGTTGTAATCGTTGTGTTGTATTTATTGTGGTATATGATCGGCCTACTCCAGGCAGGTGTAAGTAATGTGTCGTCTTTATTGTGGTATATGACAAGCCTGTCCCAGACAGTTGTAACGAACGGATTGTGGTTATTATGGTATATGATGACATCAAGTATCCATACTTAAAACCTGGGTGGATATATTCAAAACGAAATTTATTTTCAGCGACAGCTATATTTCCTGTTATTGAATTACTTGAATCTAGACCGGTAATATTTCAATGGGCTTGCATTATTCTTGGTAGTGGTATATGATGATAACCCTGTCTCAGGCAGTTGTAACCATTGTGTTGCCTTTGTTACGGTATTGGATGATATCAAGTATCTTAAGTGAGTTGATTGGTCAGTGGAGATATTCACAATAGACTATGTGCTTAACTACAGATTGAACTACCTAAAGTTGAAACTTAGTTGCTTTATCGAAGAGTGAATCGTAGTATTTTAATGAAGCTGTACCCTTTATTATTGTGCTCCAGGGAGTTGATCACGGTGTTGTCTATACTGTGGTATCTCATAATAAGCCTGTTACAGAAGTTGTAATCACTGTGTTGTCATTACTATGGTATATGAGGATAAACCTGTTACAGAGGTTGTAACCACTGTGTTGTGTTTACTGGAGTATATGATGATAAATTATACCTTTTTCCGACGCTGTAACCACTGTGTTACCTTTATCGTGGTATATCGTAATAATACTGTTACAGAAGTTGTAACCACTGTGTTGTCTTTACTATGGTATATGATCATAAATGTTTTACAGAAGTGTTAACCACTGTAGCCACTGTGACGAGTGGTTGGGTGGTCACGGGTTCCTGTTTCTTCAATGCATTTTACTGAGAAGCAACAGGAACTTGATATTATGATGTCTAGCACTGTAATATCACTTGTCTATATTGTACCATGAAAGCGTCCTGTTGGTGAATTGTGTGCTGGCCTCATTGTTTTATAGGGTGGATGGAGAGTGCCTGGTTCCATGCTGCTTCAAAGGTTTCTACTTGGAGGTAGCAGGAACGCAACTTGGCTGGGTGGTGCTTAGTTGGTTCGTCGCGTTATAGCTGAAATATTGTTGTGTTTACTGTGGTATATGATGATAAATCTTTCAATATATTTATTGACGATACAAAAGCTCGAGTGAGTTACCTTCGTCGGATCCCCTGTGTTTTAGGGTACATTCAGTTCTGCGCGTGTTGTTATAGTTGTACAAACAGGGAATAGTGTTCAGCTTGTGAGTACGCGGGGTATCGGGTTATTTAAGACGGTAAACGTGTGTGCTGGTCATTCGCGATTTTGCATTGCATTCATGCTCGTATTTAAGTTCTAACCACTCTGTTGTCTTTACTATAGTATATGATGGTAAATTATACCTTTACAAAACTTATAACCACTGTGTTGCCTTTATAGTGGTATATGATGATAATCACCTTACAGGAGTTGTAATCACTGTGTTGTCTTTACTGTGATATATGATGAAAAGCATGTTACAGAAGTTGTAACCACTGTGTTGTCTTTACTGTGGTATATGATGATAAACCTGTTACAGAAGTTGTGACCACTGTGTTACCTTTATCGTGGTGTATGATGATAATCATATTACAGAAGTTGTAATCACTGTGTTGTCTTTACTGTGATATAAGATGAACAGCCTGTTACAAAAGTTGTGACCACTGTGTTACCTATATCGTGGTATATGATGATAATCATCTTACAGAAGTTGTAATCACTCTGTTGTCTTTACTGTGATATAAGATGAAAAGCCTGTTACAAAAATTGTGACCACTGCGTTACCTTTATCGTGGTATATGATGATAAACCTGTTACAGAAGTTGTAACCACTGTGTTGTCTTTACTGTGATATAAGATGAACAGCCTGTTACAAAAGTTGTGACCACTGTGTTACCTATATCGTGGTATATGATGATAATCATCTTACAGAAGTTGTAATCACTGTGTTGTCTTTACTGTGATGTAAGATGAAAAGCCTGTTACAAAAGTTGTGACCACTGCGTTACCTTTATCGTGATATATGATGATAAACCTGTTACAGAAGTTGTAACCACTGTGTTGTCTTTACTGTGATATAAGATGAAGAGCCTGTTACAAAAGTTGTGACCACTGTGTTACCTTTATCGTGGTATATGATGATAATCGTCTTACAGAAGTTGTAATCACTGTGTTGTCTTTACTGTGATATAAGATGAAAAGCCTGTTACAGAAGTTGTAACCACTGTGTTGTCTTTACTGTGATAGAAGATGAAAAGCCTGTTACAAAAGTTGTGACCACTGTGTTACCTTTATCGTGGTATATGATGATAATCATCTTACAGAAGTTGTAATCACTGTGTTGTCTTTACTGTGATATAAGATGAAAAGCCTGTTACAAAAGTTGTGACCACTGTGTTACCTTTATCGTGGTATATGATGATAAACCTGTTACAGAAGTTGTAACCACTGTGTTCTCTTTACTGTGGTATATGAAAATAAGCCTGTTATTGTAACCACTGTGATGTATTTACTGTGATATATGATGAATAGCCTGTTACAGAAGTTGTGATCACTGTGTTGTCTTTACTGTGATATATGATGAAAAGCCTGTTACAGAAGTTGCAACCATTGTTTTGCTTTTACTGTGGTATATAAACATTTTCAACTTGAAATTTTGACTGTAATTTTTTGTTTTCCCCGTTGATAGTGGGGTAGTTAAGATTTGACTACGACATCCTGTTTTCGTTATTAACCCTTGTTCACGTCTATGCAACCGATATGAAAGGATTGGCAATCCCCGGAAAGGAGGTTCGACTATCAGAGCTTTCCGTAAGATAGAATAATTCGGGAGTGTTAGGAAAGCAGTCTTAGCTGGATTAATAGATAGTCCTTTTTCCGGTCAAAATCGTTTAATTTCAATTTGATCTATTTTGACCAGATGCGGTCATTTTGATATCAGGACCAACTTTTCATCATCAAATCTGAACGGGCATGCTTGACTGGTAACATATGCCTAATATCGATAGAATCGGTACAGTGGTTCTGAAGATTGCCATCTGCGTTTGAATGTTTGAATTTATCTTGATTGGTGGCGATAAATTTTTCGACAGATTTCCACTTTTTCCCCTGTTTCAACTTTGTAGTTGATGGTGATCTACCTTGAACTCTGCACATGTATATGTGGACTCTTACTGCAATAAAGGTGCAGTTTACCTGCCTGATGGATAGAGTTAATAGATTGTAAGCGAACTACCATTCGTAGAGGACTACACCTTACATTCACAGTTATAACACTGGTTGCCATTGTTATCAGTTTGCAGAGACACACAAATAACCCATTTTGAGTATTGATAAAGTTATTCATATGTGCAGGGTAACAATGGTAACGTTTGTTTTATCGTCACACTACCTCATTCAGCAGTGACAACTACGATTTAGATTGTAGCTTGACCCCGATACTTGGCATCAATTCTGGGAATCATTTCGTGATATATGCATTTACAAATACAAGGTTATCATCAAACTTTACGCAGGATTTAGATCATTTTTGACAGCGTACAGGCAAAATATCAATTTAATAACCACAACATCTACTAAAATTTTCTCATGTAAGTTAAGAATTTCGTGAGCACAAATAGCTGAAAGTTATTGAAATACTAGGATGTCTAACAATTATAATCACGATTGTGTAATATTGAAATAATTGCTTTCCTCGTTTAGTTTCCCAGTCAGTATTGATTGACGTAATATAGTCCAAGAGCAGTGTTTAACTAAACACAAAGTAATTTTGTTTCACACGTCGCTGATATGTGTTACGCATCAATATGCTAAACATTTATGCTATAGTCATGCTCGAAAAAATGTCTACCACGTTCTGCTTGAAGAAATAGTCCTTCGGTTAGTTAGGTATCTTGTACTGTTCCAAAAATTTTAAAGAAGGCGACAAGTTTTAATGAAATGTAAAAAGAATAAAACAGGATTTTTACTAACTGGATGGCTTTTAAACTTCTTCAGAATGCTACCTTGTTAGGATATACACCCACACAGGCTTACTGACAGAATATTAACAAACATATATTACATAAATATAAGCAGGAACTCACCGAGCAGGTGTTACTATTTTATATATGAATCATATTATAGATAGCAGGCGCCAGACTCGAGACTCAATATTCAGCCATCGTTTCACAAAGTGTTTTCTAGAGTATATTCATCAGTCACGGTTTGATTGCGTCTGTTCATTTGAAGTCCATAGATATACAGAAGGATCCTAGCCACGGACTAATCTGAATTAGATACAAGTTACATGACATAGCGCCTGAGATATTGAACTCTACGATCGTATTTTGATGTCAGCGTACGATATTTATCGTACAGAATTTCAGAAAATTTGAATGAAGGCCTTTGATGGTATAGACTTGTTCTAAAACTTTCTGTACTAGTATTCATAACATTCTGTGGAATCGATTGATTTTGTCAGAGTCTGCACATGGTCCATCAAAAGCTACCAGGCGTGACTTGTATACGTCGTGTGCAGGTCCTTTTGAAATATTGCTATACGGAAATTGTTAGTTAACTATGTCAAAAGTGTAATCGTCTCTCGTGTCGTACATAAAGTGAAGGTGACAGAACGCCCTGATCATTCTGGTAAAGGTATAATTCCAGATATTATGTTTCATCTGGTGTAACAGTAGTTTCCTTCCAATCCAGTGACGGGGAATATATATCCTTCACACCACAAATAATATAGGGATTACCCTTACAAAAAAATCTTATAGGATCCTATAAGATTCTGAAAAATCCTATAAGATTATTCAAAATCTTATAAGATTCTAAAAAATCCTATAAGATTCTAAAAAATCCTATAAGATTCTGAAAAATCCTATAAGATTCTGAGAAAATCTTATAAGATTCTAAGAAATCCTATAAGATTAAAAAAAATCCTATAAGATTCTGAAAAGTGTTATAAGATTCTGAAAAAAATCCTATAAGATTCTAAAAAATCCTACTGGATTTAATAGGATAGAAATATAATAATCCAATTGGATTTAATATGACACTCCATAGGATCAATTGTATTAATGATATTAAGAAGAGTGGAAATTGATCCCGCTCAAATATTTCAGTGAATTATTTCACACAACTTAAGTGTGTTTCACTGAAGTAATTGAATGTAATTTCACCCAAACATTATTTTGCCCACCACTTCAGCGACTTATTGACCCAACTTGATACTGGACTTCATTCAACTTGAGTGGGATCAATTTCCACTCTTCTTGGGAACAACTAATTTAACGTTTTTAGAGAGTGATGTTTATGCGGTCTTCAGTCAAGACAAATATATCTAAAATGCGTTTTTGCTTAATCAGGACAGATCTGTGAATAACCACAACACAAGTACTATATTTTGGACCCTATATGATCCAGATCTTATAGGATTTGCAATTTTATATGATCATATACGATTCAATATCAGTTCACAACACCCAAGTAATGTTCTCCATATTTGGCTGCTCGCAGTTGGAGAGAGAGATTTTGTACCACAAATCTCCAATCTGCTGCTCATGAGGCATCAAATATCAATTTTGGTAGTTTCATATGAAATTCATCTTAAATTTTAACTTGAATTTAATGCAAACTCATGATTAATATTTTCAATAGCTATACTATATTACAATTGAATTGAAGGATTAATTTTATTTTCATATTGTGTGAATATTCTATCGTTATGCTGATATTTGACTGGGAAGTATTTTGAAATGTCACTTAGGAAATGCTAATAAAAATTGACAAAAAACCTAATTGCCATCCATCATAGTTCGATATCCAAACAAATGCAAGGTCACTGAAAACTAAATTTAAATATTCTAACTCAAATCGAATTCACTAATAATCTTCATCTGAAATTTATTAAAATTGGAATAAATGTATGAAGTTTTGAATATTTGATTGTTTTGAATTAAAGTTTTATTTAAAATTGAATTAAGGATGTCCGTAATTAACTTTCCGAATAATGTGTGTTGCTGCATTCATAATTGGGTAATATGAGAAATATAGGTCGGTGTGCATTGTTTAGCTGTTGACACTGTTAAAACTTCATTTGATAACCTAGAAAACAAAGGGAATAGCCCAGGATTTGAATCCTATTCACAAAAAAATACATAAATAGTATTTAACTTTTTCCTATATTCTAACTGTTTGGAGACAATCACAATGTCTTTCAAAATTTATCAAATTGGATGAATGTTGCTGCACAAAATTCTCAGCTAGAAGACATTTAAAGGAAATCCCTGTCGCTTAATCTAACTCAAACTGGCAAAAACTGCTGCCAAGAAAAAATCACCAGCAGACATCCCTTAAACCTTGATTGTCATCATTTCATTATGAAATATGTTTTGTTATCATTCAACTACTTGAAAATTCTCATGAATGAATGAACTTCTGATCAGTTCAAATGGTTTCCCAATCTAAATGGTATTTACAAAATCTCTCTACTTCAAATGGAGGGGAGATAACTCTGCTTCTTCACACTAGGTGGCGCTGCACAGAGACAAGAAAGATTTTGTTTTTGCAGTTATTTTATTAATAGCTGACTGATTTGAGGACAGTAAAAGTCATATTTCTGATTATATATGGCTGATGAAACGGACTCAGATTGATGGTAAGTACCTTTTGCAACTTGTAGGCTAAAATAGCATTCTAAAGTCTCCATTTGTTAAGTCTGGAATATTTTGGACTAGTTTAAAATATATTTTAGTTATATAAGTAACTTTGTCAGGTTTGTATATTACACTGTAAATACAACAACCAAAACATTATACTGCCTTGGAAAGATTTATTTATCTCACCGATTTATGAAAGAAAGGGCTTGTTGGTTGATTTTCTCGTTTTCTCTAATCTCATGGGTAGGATAGTTAGGCATGTACTTTTATTAAGCACAGTGTAATTAACCTTAGATATAAAATGCTGTCTAACATATATTTCAATAGCTGAACAGACATGTATATTTTGTTAATTAAAATAACCGGTCAACCTCACAAGAATAGACCAGTTTGTCTTAGTGGTCCATTGTGTAAGGGATTAACCATGCTGGGTGACTCTTTGCACAGTTCAATGTGAGAAACCCAGAAGGGGGTGTTTTTACAATCTCATTGTGTCATTTCCTGCACTGGTATACAATAGTCAAGCCATTTCAGATGTTTACATGAAAAAATTGGCATAACATATGAATGAATTGATAACAGTTGATTTGTGATTCTTTCAAGTCCTGGCTTTTATTTCATACTGTCGGTTTCACAGTCTGAGCTTCCTGTCCTGTCAAATTGCATCTCTCCTCACCCCACCATAATGAACAGTTTATCAATGATGTTTTTATTATGACGTTCACAGCTTCACTGTGGACTCTGGGGAAGGAATACAAATACACTTACAACACAGCTTTTCCCAGTTCCGGGTAGGCCTAATGTACCAGTGGTGTGTACTATTCCTGACAACTCGAACTTGGGATGCTTTAATTTGTCGAGCTAAGGGCTGATCTATATGATGCTACAAATCGTATTCCTCTTACATATCAATATAAACGTAAATTGGTATTGTTGCCTAAACTTTAATACGTGTTGTACCCCATTTATGTACTTTTCAATTGTGATGGTGGGGGGAGGGGGGGTTATCGTGTACTGTACATTCTTTCATACACATTATCTGAACGAAGTCAAATGTCATTTATTAGAATTTCCAGGTTGTTTGGTTACGCATTGCATTGCATTTTCACATTGCTTATTTCAATATTTAAAGTTAGTACACAATTGATTTGAAAACTGTTGAGTTTATTTTCGAAATAAATCGCGATATGATATGGTAATAATTGTTTTCCCCACAGGAGATCAGAGAGCCTACAAAGAAGATGAGCAAGACAGTTTGTGATGCCCGGAAGAATGAGCCAAACAACATCCTTGAGAAGTTAAAAAAGCAGCGACAAGGAAACCTTCCAGTGGCACCTGTTTATGACGAGTCAGATGATGTAAGTATAAATTCAACTATCATGACTATTCAGCTAAATCCCTAGGCTATTATCAAATAATTAATTATTTTGACCATTGAAAAGATTTCTCATTAATTGTCTCATCTATATTTACCGGTAAGATTTTAAATTTGTTTTTTTGCAGGTTTGCTAACCCTTAAAATACATATTAAATGACACTGACTTTTAATGGTTAACAAGCGATCACTTGTATATAATCATTTAATTTAATTAATAATCTTAGTAAATAAAAATTCAGTGAGATTTGATCCTTTGTCAACATGATTCTGACTATTAACATTCTGACTGAATATTATCAATCCAATTGTCAGTACACATTTTGTATCTTTTATTTAATCCGAGAAAGATGACCATGGACCTAATGAGTGCATTGTTCATGAGGAATGAAATGGCCTCCCACACTTTGACAGGGATGAAACCCAATGCGACAAGAGAGGTAGAGGCTAAGCCTGCAATTGACCAAGAAAAGATCAAGCCATCCAAGGTAAAAACTTTTCTTCATAAATATTCCAAACATCTGAGTTCAATGACCATGTTTTTGATAGCTTATAGTTTGAAATGTTGTGATTGAATATATTGATATTCAGTGGCTAACTGCAAATTATTTCATTCTCTTACAGACTACTGCCTGAAGAAATCTCCAAGTTCCGTGAAAGTCATTCGGGAAGCAATGAAGTCGAAACTCAATGGCTAGCAGAAATTGTACGGAAAACTGATGGAGAGATTATGATGCCCTCATATGTTCCTCCGTTTATATCTCAAAAGTGCACATGTACATAATAAAGAAATATTTATTATATGTATTTGTTTGTTCTTCTTTCTATGCGTTAGTTATTTACCAGATTATCTTTAACATAGCTGTGCTACATCCAAAACAAGCAATGTTTATGCTAATACATTTTCTGATGTATTTACTATTTTACAGCACAGGGGCATTTTGTATTGCATGAAGTTACTATAAAAGATGACCTATATCACTTATCCAAATATTCCTATCGAAACTTTATATCCTGTAGATTTCTAAGAATCCATTCCATAACTAAATTTTATAGGATCCTATTAAAAAATCCTACAAGATTTTATCCTATTAAAAAATCCTATAGGATTTCAATCTTATAGGATTTTAATCTTATAGGATCCTGATTTCTAGGATCCTATTAAAAAATCCTATAGGATTTCAATCTTATAGGATTTTAATCTTATAGGATCCTATTAAAAAATCTTATAGGATTTTGGGCCAAAATCTTATAGGATCCTATACGATTTTATCTTATAGGATCCTATAAGATTTTTTTGTAAGGGTATCCAGCACAGCCAGCACAAGCATCTACTTTTGACCTTGTGAAGAATCAGCAGTTGATTCAACATGAATTATCTTTTTTGCAGCGTGTTACTCAACACATAATCCGCGAATTGAGCACCACTTATTCGTGATATTTTGAACCTATCACGTTTTAAATGGCTCATGTTTCCTCATAAAACGTCATGATAACTATTTCATGTACAGAGTACGATTTGCATAGGCGACGCCATGATGTGTGAATACTCTTGTGAACCGAGGTCAAAATCATCGTATTCGGCGGTTTGTGAATGTTCCGCTTATGCCATTTCCCAATAAATAACCGAACATCCGGTCACAGACACCTGGTACGATCTTATACGGTTTTATGGCTCTTGTCTACTATTCTTCAAACTTAAATTCTTAGATAAAACACTAACAATTATCATTATTCCTTGGATCCCGAATGCCCGATTGGTATGCAACGCTGTGTCAAACTATTTCAGGTTCATAGATCTGCCTTGTATTTCAAATGAATACATTAAATATAGTAGCTGAATCATTGCGCTATTCCAGTGCCGCCATAAGTTTGACTTATAAACATTTTGTGATTGGTAATCCTGACATAGTGAACACGCATTCCTTTATAGACTTAAATATAAAGAGCCGAGGAATATAAACCTGAATATAGTCATGAATTGTTCGAGTGCTGTGAGGAGTGACTGGCTTAATCGAGAAAAGATGGAGCCCACAATACTCACTGAATGGTTGGATCTTGTGAAGTTCAGCCGTTTCCAGCAATATCGTCAACAAGGAGCAAGGGGGAGAAAAATGAAATCGACATCTCTATCTTACATAGACTAGGGTAGATAGGGGAACAGGCAGAGTGATGTAAAACTAATTATTCCTATCTTGTCTGAAGTTCAATTCCATATTGTAGACTTATTAAATTCATTTCCATCTCAAAACCAATCCCCGAGAAAGCACACCTTTAGATGAACTTCCATTAACGCACAACACAGTGGTGGTCTCGTCTGTGTTGAACTTCATGGAGGAGGTGCTAACTCTTTTGTGGTTTCTCCGGCTCACAATTTCTTTGATTCCTGGAACTACTAATTAAGGATCATTTATTACTTTAACCCTATCTGGCCTGGGTGGCCATTATGGCCCCCCCTACCAAACTTTCTGCGCTATCTCCGGAACGACGAAAAATGGAGTGCTGAAACTCTGGAACTTTATAGTTTATCATATTGGGGTCATTTTGAGCCCAATTGCATACCCCCCTGAGCAGAGGATCATGGGTAAATTCAAGATGGCGGTCACGTGGGGTACCGGAAAAGTGATGTTTTTGTCACATTTCTTCAAAATTTCTGCTTTTCCGCGATGAAAAGTGGGCCAAAGCTATTTTATTTCACATCACATAATTATTTACTAATTTATCATGCAGTTTTTGCGGAGAAATTGCATAAATAAAAAATTCGGAAAATCCGACCGAAAAATCGACGAAAAAATGTCGTTTTTAAAAATGACGTCACTGTGACGTCATTAAAGCGGCCATCTTGGATTTGTTTACATTTTCTGGTAGAGCTTGACCCAAGGGTATAATGTGGTAAGTTTCAGCCCCCTAGCTCAAGGGATAAGAAAAATAATTAGGGGGGGCCAGTTCGGCCCCCCCTTAGACCTGGACAGGTCCTAAAAAGCTCAGCCCAGATAGGGTTAAACTACAAGTTGCGGTAGTTTGAAATATCGTTTGAGCAATTTATATGACATAGCGGCACCTTCAAACATACACACAGGACCAAATGAAAGCAGAAGATCGTAGCAGCATATGTCAGAAACATGTGTCGACTTTCAACAGATAAGTTTTTCAACATGTGGCAGAGGACAAGGCGTACTCCAGGATCTACTGAAATATAAGTAAGATCAATGTATCAACAGACAACTGGAAGACGCTTACCAGGTAATGTCTTGCTGGGCATTATAAGACTCCCCAGTCACATTCTGTTGCCCTCTTTGTTTGTTTTTTTTTATGCAGAATTTCTAGCCCGAGTGACCTTGACCTTTGACCTATCGATCTCAAAATTAATAAGCTTAGAGCTATTTCCCATAATACCTTCATTATAATTTGGAGTGAATTCAATCAATAGTTTCCTAATTATCGTGTTAACAGAAAAAATGACACACACAGCGATTTTATATTCTCGACCTCGGTTCGGTTGGGGATAAAAACGGCATGGGTCGTAGCAAATATGCTGTTCGGGCACAACGGGTATATCATTATAGCATATGGCGCCACTGGTATATATATATATATTTACTGGGCACGACAAATTAACAGCATAACAAGATATTACCAGGGAACTCAAGAAAGACATTCAATACTCCACCGTCGCCCATAAAAGAATTCCGGCGTCAGTAATCGAAAGACACATTTCGTGTGACAGCACCAATTCCGAATGTGTATTAAATAAAATAAAGATGGTTTCCCACAAAAGAAAAGCGGTTAACAATTTTCGGTGATGTCAGCAAGCCATGATGATGTTCTATACATAGAATCGTAATCACTGATCATATATCTGTATCAATGTTCTTTAGATGACGACTTCACAACGAATATTATGGATGATGAATACTGATCAGCGATACGGATTTGATATTTTTGGAACATCATGATGTCTTGCCGGCATCATTGAAAACTGTTGACCGCTTCTCTCTTGCAGGAAACAAGCCTATGTTTATGTATACTATGATTGTCTTTTTGAATTAGGTGCTAATACTGTTATATGGAAAAAGGAACAGGTCTTTGGATTATGGACGCGGATATTCTCTAATGGACGACGGCTGGAGTATGAATGACGGACTAGACGCTTGTAATCACAAGGCTACACAATGCTGTCAAAATACACCATTTTACATCTCGAGTTTGAAAATAATCTCGAGAAACGGAAGGCCTCTGTCCCGATTATTTCAAGGATATAGTATTTCAGTCCGTATACTATTAGGGCGATCTGATTGAAATTACAACACATACAAGGGAAGTGGGAAGAGGTGCCGACATACTGGCTGCGTCATATGACTTCACAGAATAGTCTTCTGGTAAACCTATTCTAAAGCACATACCAAGAATCTAACGATTCGAGATTTGTGTTGTATCTCAGGTACGCTTTTATTGTATCTGTTTATGTGGCTACTTGAATGATATGACCACACGGCATCTAGCACCGACATAACCGGTATTAGATACAAACCGGTATTAGATACAAGGCTGAACACATTACAGATTAGACGTACAAATTTACGTACAAATTTACAAATCAAAGAACATAAAAGTGCTAAATGCACCTATATTGCCAACACATGATCATAGGAACGAAACACATAATTTTAAACAAATGTGCAAAACGCCCTGTCTACACGAGCTGTGGTACAAGCAAGCAAATCTCTTGAGAGAAAATAATAGCACGGAGGTACTATGTATATCTGGGAACGATTTGGTGTAATATAGTTGACGAAGGATCTGCTACAAGTTGTATTGCCAGTCTTTTGGCCAGGGTCTTACACCAAAGACTTGCCGGATATCTTAACAAGCAAAAGAAAATGAAATGTCTGCAGGAGGGATATTCAATGGAGAACAAAGTGATGATCTGTTGCACAGATAAAACTAGAGAAATGTAACAGAGGAGAGATAACCAGGCAGTGTGTAGCTTCAAGCCGCATCTCATATGCAGATACCAGGTGTTGAGTTTCCCTCAATAATAGATGTACATTCGTTAATGAATTGTTTACGCTAAACATTTATCCAAATCTATAAAATATAAATATGCGATGTACATTATGTTGTAAAGATCATCTTTTCGTGGTTCTCCATCGACCCTGTATATCTTTGTAAATATGTCCCTGCATCAAGCGAAATTATCCAATTTGAAATCACGACGTACATTTCTTCAAAACTGTATGCTTTGCAAATATCAGACTCTGTTCAACACTCATTAACCAAATATGAATATAAAGCTGATATTCGAAAATCTTAACCGCTCAGTAAAAAAAATCCCTCACAATCTTAATATCTGTACAGCTGATCAAAGTAAAATTACCTGTTAATTTCTCATGACATGGAATAAATATCGGGTCTGGTTACTTTGTTAATACATGTCCATGAATTAGTCGTGAATGACCGATTCTACAACGACTGATTATAGCCTGCTCAAAACGCTTCTGACTGATAACGCGAGTATAACCTATAGTTTTCTTAAACTCATGAAGCATGTTTTTAAATTCTGCATCCTATAAAGATTGAAACAGATTCCCATATTTATCGTGAAAACTATGTACTTGATCTATACACATATACGTATTATAAAGCAGCTTATTTCTTCAGAATTTCATAAAATCGCTCTCCGTTTTCAAACGTTTATTTTCAAACGTTTGCCGAGTACAACACACCTTCAACAAAATAAAACTGATCTTTTCAACTGAATTTTGTGTATTTTCAGTTGAACAAATTTGGATAAAATGCGAATGGCACTCTTTAAGCGTCAATATCTCAGAAATCAGAACATCGTTTGGAAAACTGAAGCATCGCTGCTTTCTGTACCAGGTTGGAATGAATTGCATGATCAGTACTCCAACCGTACATACATCTATGATCCAGACGTAGACAACCCATCAAAGTTTAACGTAAGATTACATCTGCACTTCACAAATGAAATGAAACACATCATAACCCGGAACGTCGTTCATACATTCAGGCTGGTCGATCAGAAGATTGAAGATTGCGTAGTTCTCAATTCCTTCTTCATTATTCGGCTGACCCGGACATCACCAAGGCATTCCATTCAGTATCTGTTTTCCATCCAACCATCGCCAGTCTCCCTCGTAGCCTTCATCCGTTGCTCCAATCAGGAAACCCCGATAACGATTGGCAGGAACTGTCAACAATTAAATACGTAGAGCTTTTTCATAGAGAACATAATGGTTCACCATCATGAAATACTATCCATTGACCGAATAACTAAAACATTACCACATCAACAGCAACACGGCAATCAGGCAAAGACATTTCCTGGAGTTGCCTGTCTTAGCGACTTACGAACATATGTATTCTTGGGATGCATTATGTAGTAATAATTTTGGCCTGTGGGATCGTGCGGCTTCTTTTTAGAACGTCGGCATCGTTTTCAACATCATTGCATGCTTCGTTTAATTAAGGTTTAACGCAATCCGATTCCGTTGATCATTGGTGTTTATCGTTTGTAAATTGTTCCTAGTTTTGTAATATGTACAATAATATTACTTCCATAATTTGTTATTGAGTTGATGCCTTGCAATGCCATCTATGTCAATAAACATTTGAAGTGGCATCAATATAACCACTGTGATCTATGCTCTTTATTCAACTAGTTAGATGTCGCATAGACGGTGCTTTGAACAAATCTGAGGACAACCGTATTCGTGATTTATTTTTACCGGCTAGTAGAACGTGGAAGCAATATGTGGGTGAGGTTAACTTTTTGAGCAAGTTCTATAAAACAAGTTGTGAAATATTGTTTTCTTTATTCTCTTAGTTATGTACCATCATCAGCAGTTCATATGTTTTATGAATTTCTGGTACCAAGTAGTTAAATTACGGCAAAATTAACTTGGTTATATAGATTTTAAAGAATTCAAGGTTTATACGTTATGTATCAACGAACAAAATATTGGAGGTTTATTTGAATGATTTGCCCAATGATGGTAGCGTCATTGCCACCTCACCCGCCAATAAACCAGGTATATGTGGCCCACAGAGACTGGACATGCCCATTGAATTGAGCCTTCTTATGAATTCACAATGTCATGTAGATGCTGCCAAGTGAAAATCTGGATGAATGAATATTATTAAACCTGTGTTTATTCAAATAGTTTTGCAGTGCAGTGAAGGCAATTTCCAAGTTCATTCTTTTTTTGTGATGAAACAGGACGCGTAAAATAATTTAGGAAGCCAGCTTCTGAAACAGTACCAGAAATAGTATACATACATGTCGACGCACTAGTGACATGAACCAAGTGAATTAATTTTGCCTCCGTATCGGCGATAACCAAGTCTCCTCCTTCTCCTTGGCACACCTGGCGGGCCTGACTATATGTACCCGGATTAAGATAGTGAATCTTATAGCAGAGGAAAAGGGCACGGTTGTAGATGTAACCAAGTTTACTTGGACACAAGTCTGAAAAAAAAATTGATCCAGATGTCTGACGTTCAAACTGTTGTTGTCACACCCACGTATACACTTTTGAGAGAGTAAAATTTAAGGTGGCAAAGATATCTTTGATAGAATAATTAGGTCGGGAGCACGTGCACCAAAGAAGTCGCCCAGTTTGCACCTCGAGCTTACCAATTTCTGGCTATACAGCAGGAAATGGTAGGGTATGCGGGTCATTCCAGTGGTAGCAGGCTGAAAATCCGTGCAGGCATAAAGTAATTACAGCGATTTTTCTGCGAGCGGCGGTAATACTAATTTTGTGAAAATATATGAGGGTAGGAGAAAATGTGATCATTTGTACTTAACTGGTTAAATCAAAATGAGAGATTTTATATATCAAAATAAAGCTTTTGACTAGAAAGCAAAAATAAAACAAAAACTTAGAAAAAAATTCGATGTCACAATGACGTCATAATTACCCATAGCGTTCCGGGGAAGGCGAAAACATGACCGCCGCTAAACTATTTGACATATTTCCAGAAGGGAACAGATATATGGACCAAAACGTTCTGGCGTCATATTTTATCACACTGGGGTCATTTTAAGCCATTGTGAAGAAGCTTGGTGACAAAGAATCATGACATCACAAAGATAGGTACACGTTGGATTTTGGGGTGGGGGGCACACTTCGTCCTTTTAACATCGCCAATTCTGCGACTACTGTATCGAAATAAAGGACTTGCCAGGATTTTCGAGACATCACGTCATCATGAAGTCATAATAGCCTCATATTATACATTCATTTTCACCTATATTTAGTTCAGTTGAATACTTTACAAAAAATAGGGCGGAACCCGTCACTAATTCCAGGATAAGAATAATCTCGATAGTATTGTACTGAAATAAATATCCAGGTTTAACATATCAGAAGTCTTAGTGAACAGTGTTGCAGGAAAACATCGAAATTGGGAAAACAAAATGGTCACCATTCATACAACATGGCAGTGTGACTAACGTCACAGGACCTACGAAGTACAGTAGGCATTAGGACTCGAACGCGAACTGAACTCTTGAAAATTCCCACCCCCAGTTGAAATCCTGCCTATATTAAGATGGGCACCGCCCAAGTCAGAATCGCCAGTGATTTTCATCAAAAATCACCAGAAATTTTCATCAAAAGTAGGTCAGCTCAGAACTTGTTAGTAACAGTCTCCTAATGCGCCTTCATTCCAAAAATAAATAACGATCGCCGATTTAATTTTACAATTTTTTAACTAAAGGAAACAGATTGAATAATATAGGTTCAGTAGATTTCAAGCTTTACGTGTGAAAATACATTTACATCTATTTAATGGTTTTCAGTGCCCTTGTACAGGATCAAAACAACTTTTTGAATCACATTATTTTCCCAACAATACAACAAATTTTTATATATAGTACTATAGTAGAAAGGTAGCATTTATGTAGTTTACGGTAATTCAACTCAAGACCAACACCTTCTATGCACAAGATAATAATGATTCTATGTCATTCTCCTGGGCATAACCGGTACAAAGACGAATAAATAGCGTCTCTACATCACGTTGTTATCTAGATATATGAGACAACACATTTTGGGCATCGGCAATCTGATGAATGTACTATTCCGGTTTCCTTGTTTCACATTATATTCTATGGCGGTTGATCGGTGATTTTCTTCATTGATAAACGTTAAACCACCTCAGCTTCGTTGTGTGAATCGGAATTGCTGTGACATACCAACACACTCCGTGGCAGTGATTCTGTATCCCCTAATCAAGGAATCAAAATGGATCAAGATTGAAATGACAAGAGAAATTTAGACATATTTTGTTTACACATGTAATTTTTTGTTCAAATTATATCCAAGTGTGATATATAGTCAATATTCAAGAGGTCCAAAAAAAACCCCAAAGTATGTCCTCATATTTTCACATCCATGCCAAGAAATACTGCATTGAAAAGGGTCCATTTAGCCTACCCTGTTTTATCGCTCTAATCAGCAAATGGCGGGGTCATATTTCTGCTGTCAAAATTGTATTTCCCTCCAAAGTCTTAACCCTTGAATCCAAGTCGCACACTCTCTGTTTAATAGGGCCATGTGGCATACAGTGGAAAGGGGATGACAGGGTATTTTTAGCAGCAGTGGGTAATTTGACCTGAATGTGGTCATTGATGAAGTGTTTGGATGTGAAATAGGATACACGTTAAAGGCTACAGTATACATTTATCTATAACAATATACTGAAGTGTTAATTATAAATCTAATTTTAATCAGAATTATTTCAGATCAGAACTTGCTGGTAACAATGCCCTAATGCACGTTTATGCCAAAAATCAAGGTTCTAATATCAACGGTTCTCCTTATTTTGCCGACGAAAGGATTTGGATGGACTGACTGACTGCCTGACTGACTGACTCATTACCGGACAATTTGCGATCTGTAGCCTACTTCGTAAGAACATTCCAAACACAACATGGTTTCCTGCGAAAGAAAAGTTTTCAAGAACGACAGCACGACATCGTGATGTTCTCTACGTGAAATCCTTATCGCTGATCAGTAATCTTTAATGTATGCGGCAGGATACATCTCATAGGTAACGGGAACACATCTCGGTTGAACACCCCTTGAAAGATAGTGCGTGTCATTCTCCAGCACGGTGTCAATCTGGTCTGTATCCATTTTAGGTTACAACACATACAAGGGAAGTGGCACACAGGATGTGCGCGCCTTGTCCACTTGAACGATGTTGTCAAACTCGGCCTAGCAAATTGGAGCGATATGCAAATCACATTGATGTTGCTCCAGAGGGATCGTGCAAAGTGGATTTCCAACCGGAAGTTGGCTTGCTTGGCGAGGTTCAGCTGATGGTCGTTCTCTAAGGTTGAGGTCAGATCGAAACAGAACAACTTGTATCCGTTAGCATAGTCCTCCCGACTCATCATATGCCCTTCATCCTGGTTGATTTGACCTATCGCTGTAAACAGGCCCTGATAGGATCGAATGAAATTCTCGCGCCCAAAGTTCGGTGTTAGTGCAGTGGCTGGGACCTGTTGTCCGTCCATATACAGGACCATAAAATTGATGCCGGAATGTTTCAATCAAACGGATTCTCCGGTTAGGTTTCGCTGAAACTGGTATTCTCCATACAGGCCAGGATCAATCGATTGGGCAGTTCCCACAAGAATAAGTTTTCTTTGTTGGCGATCATATTCTCGACTCGACACACTTTGGTTTGCACACGTCGAATAGTGTATTGAGCTGGGGGGTTTTTCTCCAAGGCTTTGAGGTGCCCCAATTGGACGGCTGGATACGGTTTCACTTTTCGGACATACAGGACTGCTGTCTTGGATGATGATATTATGAGTCATCTGCGTGCCCCTCTACGTCAGTGGACATTAAGGCGAAGGGACGTCCGTATCAGTCGGAAGGGACGTCCGTATCAGTCGAAGTTTAATGGGCATCTTGTTCAAGAGGTACCGGTCTCGCATGAAGAGGTCTGCGTGCAATCGACCGATGACATCGACCGTGCTTCCATTCGCGGTGAACCCCTTCTGTTTGTTCCATCCAGTATAGGCATTCTCGGTGTCCTGGTAGAAAGGAGACTTTGAGTGAGATTTGTTAGCCTCTTGCTCATAGGACAACAGTGTTTCGATGTAGGCCCGATAGGGGTACGTGTTGGTCGAGTCACTGATGAGTCTGTCGCTGAGAAAGAAAGTCCACCTGTTGAAACATAGAGTAAAACCAGAGATTCGTCGGGCCCGAACGTATGGGCTAAGTCTACATAGGCCGTATCCGCATTGCCGATGGTGGACTCGATGGGATCTGTTTCATTGATGCTGAAGAGCGGGAGATGCTCCACCCATAATCCCTGTTCGGCACTGGTCTGCGTGGGTGGGACGGTCCACAAGTCAAATTCATTGTTGGTGGAGGGGCAGGACTCGTGGGACATGTTTGCGCAAAGATATCTCGGGTCTTCGATGTGCGTCCTTGATGGGTCGGTCGTCGACTGGTGCGCAGTCTCCCTACGATTCGGCGTGTTTTGGCGACCAAGATACCTCCTGCTTCTTTGATTCGGCGTTTCAGTGCTTCTCGGACGGGGACACCGCTGAACGCATCTCACAGGGCTTGCACTCTACTTCGAACCGCTCCTTTTCCGGCTGCTTTTACCGCACGCGTCACCAGTGGCAGGAACGTTTTGACGATGCTCCTGTGTACGTTCCCTAGCCCATGACCTTGTTGGTTGTGTGTACCTGCAAAGACAGGTAGGCCACCCTCAGCCTGTTTGGGTGTAATGGTCCATATAGCGGTGTGCATCACACTCGTATGGCACCTTCATTTTAGACAGTTGGGAGAGCGTGCTTGTCCAAATGAAGTGTGATCATCACTTTCCCAATTTCGAATGCCAGAGGTTGTCCGGTGTCATCCCTTATATCGATGTCAGTCTGTCACACCGGTAGATAGAGTACATGGCAAAAGCCCTGTGTGACCTTATCTCCGTAGTCCACTTGCACTGGGCAGACGCGGAGCAGGGGCGCATCGATATCGCCGACAATGTCCATACAAGACAGCATTAAGATCCAGCATGGTCTTCTCCTCGAGCCGACCGGGCCCGACATAGTTATCCGTCTCCAGTGCACGCAGCTCCTTCAACGTCCTGCTGAAATGTACGGTCACATTGGTCTGGAGGGTGGTTCCACTCGTGGTACTCCATGTGGATCCTGTTCGCAAACGGGAAGATATGGATTCATTCAGGGCTTGAGCTCTTGATGAGGTTACGCAACGCCTAAGTGAATATTTTGGGTGTATGGTACTGGAAGGGTGAAGTTATAGATGTTGTCTTCGTACGCGACTTCGTACCATACCGTATCATTTAGCACGTTGTACCACGTGTAAGGGTACTGGATATCCACCAGGTCACACTCTCAACTTCCTGGGAGATGTAAGGGATGTGGCCATCCCCAACAGGCCGGCCTATTTTCTGACTTTTCCACAACGGCAGCCTTCGTGTCGTTTTAAGTGTGAAAGAAGAACACCTTCTGAGCTTTCAGAAACTGTTGGAAGGGTCTGTTGAGGAATTCCTTTCCTTCGTCGGTTTGCAAATACAACGGCTTGAAGATGCCCTCGAACGCAACCACGAGATTTTATCCGGTTTTCGTTCAGATGGATACCACCCACGCATACTTCGACAGGACTTCGCCCAATACATACCTCAGGTCTGCCTATGTACAGTGTGCATGCGCAGTCAGAACTTTTTGGCAATAGACACTCCATGGCTTCGAGACCCCTGCCATCGTCTTCTACATGGTGAAGTAGAAAAAAACAAGATGCCACACCCCATACCCAAATGTTCATGCGTGGGTTCCTGAGTGGGCCTATACCATATCGTACCCTAGATCTGCTCTCTATTAGGGTATTTTCAACCTTGCCTAGTATGGTCTGACTGGTGATGCAGTGGAGGACGTGCCCGCTTCTGAAGCGCGCAGAGCGGGTTAGACTCTCGTTGTATGACTATGCACCGGGGATTATAACCTAGAAGCTATACCCTGGACCCTGACCTCGATTACCCTCCGGACATTCTCGAACATTCCCCGGGTCACTAAAGTGGATTTCGTGACCTATTGACCTTCAGCCTCTGAGTGCACTTTGTGACGTCACCTCCGGTTTCGGTCACGTGACTGGACGTGAGCTTTGACGCCTGCGCACAGTACTGGATAATAGTGGTGCGCAGAGGTCAAAAGTCACTTCCGGTCACGCGACTGGAACCGGAAGTGACGTCACAAAGTGCACTCAGAGGCTAAAGGTCAATGGGTATCGAAATCCACTGTCTATACTACTGGCAGTGTAGATCAGTGTATCAAAGGATCCTTCGGGATGATGTTTACCTGTAGGCGTCAGATCCGACAGTCCATATTCAACCGTCGTCTACAAAAGAATTTCCGCGTCAGTAATCGAAATACCTTATTTGTGCGACGATTAGCATACATTACAAGCACAACATGGTTTCCTGCGAAAGAAAAGTGGTCAACAGTTTTCAAGAACGACAGCACGACATCGTGATGTTCTTTACATGAAATCCTTATCGCTGATCAGTATTCTTTACCCAGATGAACTTCCGAGTCATTTTCTAGGATGGTGAATATTTTCAAAACGTTTTTCAGATGTTATTCAGGCATTGTATTTGATGAAGGTTTGTTTAAGGTATATACGGGTTATGTAATCGTTATCCGCAGATGTCTTGTAACTATTTTCGATAACATTTCAACAGGTTTTGAAAACAATGAACATTTGAGCGGTATTTTAGAAGCTGGAAACGAAATTAGTCAAAAAGAATGTGTGTATGACTCGACTGTCAGCAGAGAAGCCGTTAATGATCGATATTAAATGTTCATTCTAGAAGATTTGAATATTGCCATGTATGTGGACGTTGAACACATAATGGTGCAGTTGTAGCGTGTTGGGCTCGTATGCTGAGGATCTCGGGTTCGATTAACACCCGATTCAATGAACTTGTACACAAACTATGTCATCGGCTGGATTTTCTTCCAGTTTTCTTCACAAGCCAATGAATATGCAAGATTTCTTTTTGAATTTTGAATTCACCAATCAGATGTTTGAAAACTGGAAGATATCCCATGATGCATTGTTGTTTCTATAAAACTCCTTTAGCTTTCTTTTCTAATTTTAGCAGACCCAAACAGACGGTCCCTGACACGATACTCCTATGGTATCCTGGAGAGTCCACTATCAAAACCAGAACATAAACTTTTGGCTTTTAAGCACAATAGGATGAAGCCCGGCATCCTGAGTAGTATATTAAGGCGAAATCTCTTAGTATTTGGGGTGGGGTGGAAAAAATGGGGTGGATTGACCTTTCACCTTGGGCCTCATGTTGCGATGGCAACGTGAAGAGGATACTTTGGATCACGTGACAAACCGGGTGGATGCCAAAGTTCGTAATTTTCCTGAAACACGGACTTTACATTCCAAAATGGCAAAACCCCCGCCAAAGGAGCCCACATTGATCGGGCATGATGTCAACTTGAAGCGCTCGTCGAGGCCGCTCAGGTGATGGGCGGTGACTGACTGGGATGGATGTAAAAGTGGGATTGTCAGCGGGAAAACAGACTGAACACGCCGTGAAATGGGTCTAGGTGAGTCGTTAGGGGTCGGATAGGGTGTCATCTTGAAGCGTTCGTCGAAACCGATCACGTGATGGGTGGGTTAGATGCAAGATTATTAGTTTTCCTTCAACAATAAACTGCGGAAAACAGACTTCACACCCAAAACTGGGATAAACCAACATCAACTGACCCTAATTGGTCTACATGGGTCTACGTTTGGGGTTGTTCCTAGCGGAAACGACGTCATGCTGCGCATGCACGTGCCTTGGATGAGTAGTAGCGAAAGTGATCAATTTAAGGGCGCGCAGGAGTGTTTATAAGCCATCTAGGGGAAATATATGGTCTAAATTGACCATACAAGGTATCATCTTGAAGCTAGCGGCATGTAGGCTATGATGGGTGTGGTTTTAGGCGGAAAGGGACGTCATGGCGAACATGCGCAGTCGAGGAGTAGAAGAGAAAGACGGCATTTTGAAGGTGCGCAGGGGCATGTTGGAGAGATTTTGGGGCCGGATCTGATCCAAATATAGTGTGCAGGGTGTCAGGGTGAAGCTCTCGTGGTGTAGAGTAGTTGAGGAATTGCAGCGAGTGAGTGAGGGAATATGATTTAACGTCGCTTTCAACATTATTTCAGTCATATCACGACGTTTGGTTCCTATTTCTTTCCACACTCGGAAACCACACGGGTGGGGTCCTACTCCTTTTAACACCCAGAACCCCACGGGTGGGGTCCTATTCCTTTTCACACCCGGGAACCCCACGGGTGCCCCAGCTAGTCGCCTCTTAAGACAAGCTCTCTTAGGGGCTGAGGCTTATTCTTACCTTGACCTGGAGTGTAGCTCGGGTGGGCACTTGAGACATGCCTACCTACACCCTTATACACTAACCCATAAGGGCGACTAGTGGACCTTGGAGACCCTGAAGTATGTCCAGAGAAAACACGAGACTCTTGAGCATGATGTTCTTGGTGGGTCTGTCTACCATGGTAGAGTTACCTCCCCCTAATTACAGAGTGATTGAGTGAGTAAACGAGTGAAGAACGAACGGGCGAATGAGCGCGTGAGTGATTTAGTGGTTGAATGAGTGACTGAGTGAGCTCCCATTGAGTGAGTGAGTAATTGAGTGAGTGAGGCGTCTCAAACGCCCGTTTTAACGCTGTGATACCCTAATGCTGGTTGGTAGAATCCCATACACACGTACACAGTTTTTCGAAGATCTATACCTACGGGTGTAGCTAGCCTCTGCTGAGCACTATTCTGATTGGGTAGTTGAATGAGAGAATGACAACAACAACAAGTCCACGTTTTATTATCTTCTCCATCACAACACACCAAAGCTGAGGGAGCCGCTATCATGGGTGTGTTTATTTTATGTCTCCAATATCGCCCACTTAGAACCGCCCGTGCCATACTGATAATAAGCGACGACGTTAAACCTCTCTCTCTCTCTCTCCTCTCTCCCTCCCTCTGATAACAAGCCTTCTAACCAGCGTGCACAACCGACTTGTCACTGAACGTGCCGTCGTACTGTCTGAATTTCCGGAGATGACGTAATCAGTCTTGTCTGCGCGCGCACTCAATTGGGTTGAAAACAATTGACATAGCGGTTTGAAAAGCGTATAAGAGCCGGAGGCTATATTCTTACTTCTTGTCATATCTACCAATTACATGTCTATGATGGCCGATAAGGGACATCAATGCATTGTCTCAGGCATGTGATTTGGTTACACGAAGGCAGGATGCAAAGGCGCGAGGCCATGATGCGAAGCGCGAAGTCAGGATGCGAAATTAACAAAACAAAGCAATGCAAAGACTGGAAGCGAAGCGCGAAGTGAGGATGCGAAGGCAGGATGCGAAGCGCGAAGTCAGGATGCGAAGTCGCGAAGGCAGGATGCGAAATGACGAAGCCAGGATGCGAAGCGCGAAGCCAGGATGCGAAAGCAGGATGCGAAGTGGCTTCGCATCCTGCCTTCGCGACTTCGCATCCTGCCTTCGCACTTCGCATCCTGGCCTCGCGTTTTCGCATCCTGCCTTCGTGTTACCAAACCACATGCCTGAGACAATGCAGCGATGTCCCTTATCGGCCACCATACATATCCGTATGGCAAGCCAAAGTGCTTTTTATTCAAGAATCTCCGATATCGGGAATTGAATTCGCGATATCGGAATTGAAATTTCCGATATTGGAAATAGATATCGGAATAAAAAGCACATTGGCTTGCCATATAAATATGGGTTGAATGCATGAGTTTGATTACTATCAGCACTGGCATTGTAAAAACGTGACAACATGATGTCTTTTCCTATATTTTACGGTCGTTGACACCAGCAAGATGACACATTCATTGATAGGAAGACGGTCCGTGTATCTTCCGTTAATTCAATTTTTGTTCCATAAACGGAATCTGTGAACGAGTTTCACCCACCTTTTCGTGTTTCGTAGTAACTCAAATACAAAACGGAAAACGATTTTCTGTTAATATTTCGTTGTTACCGTGGACGGTTTGCGAATGGTAACTATCTGATTCAGAAAACGGTGATCCGTCAGATACCTAAGATCGGTATCTACCGTTAAACCGATTTCCGTTGTATGAAATTCATTAAAATATAGGAAATAGGCAGAAGTGCCGTCTACCGGTTTTCATTCGCTCAAACGAAAAAGGGTTATCGGACAGCATTTCCCTTCATCGTGTTCCTGCTCCATCAAGGCAATAGAATATTTGATAACGATACCTATTTTTTGCAAATAAAAAATAGGAAATATGAATGACATAATCATTTCCAAATCGGGAAACGGACACACATGATGTCACTTTTTACCGTTTTAGCAGCTAAAATGCGATCAGATGCAGTGTGTGTCCTGTCTGGGATAAAGCCCACCTTTCCGTTATATGACATAGAATCATTCGGCCAGTTGCCTTTCATCGTAAAGAATACTACGATATAATACACTGCATATGCTGTCTCACATTTGCTTTTGCAAGTTTTTTTGTGTTGTTGTTTTTCCAAACCACCTGGTATATTATTGGCTGGCGACAGATGGAGAGACGCACGCTAGTTGAACAGCTCCGCCCTCAATGGTATCCTCTTAATATGAATACACAGTTAAGGTGAACATCAACGTCCATAACAGTTTGATCCGTGTTCTATCTGGTTGTCATTTGGAGATATATAATATTCATACTTTATAGATATTAAGGGTGACTGGTGATTCCTTTCATCGGAGAGATTCACAGATATAGTGTAGACATCCAACAGATCATGACGACTATCCGGGAATTCTTTGAGACTAAGCTGTTTGGTGACAGCGCCGGCGTGGATAAGGTATGTATATATACGTTCGAGATCAGTGCAGCTAAATTTCATCAAGTATAGCGATGAAATTGGTATATTGGTCATAATGTAATACACATTCATCAGTAACGAACACTTGTCTACTGGTTTGACCCAGTCGAATTAAATATCACCAGAGACTGGCCTGGGCCTGTTTGCCCCGATATCAGAGTATGGTGGGCGGTAAATTCCTTTTCATGAGAGTTGTTTTGCATCTGTATCTCGAAAGCCAATCTTTGTCGATAGCCGAGCAGTCTGAATGTTTTTGTGGCAGCCGGTTTCAGTGAGTTCGATGTTCATTTCTTGCACGCTGTTAATTTCTTTGAAATGTAACTATGAACTTTCGATTGGCGAGCTAGTGAGGAAGAAAGCCTCTGGCGATATTTAACCAAACACAGATGTATTTTACAAAACTAATAAAACGGGAAGCAGATTAAAGGACAAAATGTTCAATAAACTATATACGCAGTCTCAAATGGCATCCAGCTTCCTTGCCCAACGCAAAAATAACGTTTGATGAGATATGAATCACGTCTGTATGTCCAGAGATTCCTGAGTTAGGAATGCGGATGTACATCAGAGGGTTCTGTGAACTCGTTTGTCTTCTATGTGAGGATAATCCTTTGTTTCGAACCCGGATCGAAATATATATAGAAGATGGATATACATTGTGGATACACTCAAGTTGGTAGTTTACAGTATCATAGTCGATTCAAAGTAAAAACTTCACGACGCTGTATAATTAAAAGCCATAATATCATATTCACACCCAGCTGTAGAAATAGTTATATGAGTATCATTATAGAATAGCTTTTTTGGTATTGTAATTCACTTCAAGGACAACCATCTATATATGGGAAAACACAACTTGGACGTCGAATATATTCTTTTTGTGGGATCTGATCCTTGTATATTGTTAAGCTACCACATACACCATACTACATACAGCCTCAGTATATACATCACTCCAGGTTCTGCGTTGACTTTATAACGGTGTACTGTATAGATACTCGAAAACACGGGGACCCAACCGGCGAATGGCGTATAAATTGCATCTCTACATCACCCGGCTATCGAGTTGTAAAAACACAGACAGGCAGACGGAAAACCTACTCTCAGCGTGTGTAAACCGTTTGTGTCCTTCCGTGCAAATTGTCAGGGGTGGTGTAAAACTAGAACGGCGTATGTCTCTCGAGTATCGTGGATAGTAAAGCCCGGCACACGCGAGTGCATGAAATCGCAAGCAACAAGATATTTGGACGCCGGCGATTTTGGATCCTTGTTCTGCTTTGTCCGCACACGAGGCGACAGTGTTGCAACTCTGCATGAGCTGCCCTTGCGAAACAGTGGTAAAATGCAATCTAGCCCCAGAACTCACTTTAGCTGCGAAAACTGACCTCTGGCCTAGTGGATTTCTTTGAGTAGAAACGGAATCGTCGCACCTGTTTATTTATTTTCTTATTTGTGCTACTTTTTATGTGTTTTGTACTCTGTCCCAAATGGAATGCTCAGTACAATAAAGAATCTTATCTTATCATGGGCACAATTAATTTTCGGCGGAACCATGCAATCTCGCATTCGTCTAAGTAGTAGGGAAAACCCTTTTCGACTCAACTTTTCCAGGGAAATAACTCTAATTTGTGGAGGGGGCGCCACCAGGCCAAGAGACCAAAAACTACCTCCAACACAGAAGAGTTCCAATCTAGGGGGAGGTAACTCCGGGTCACTATAGTTCCGGCAAAGGGCCCCTGGGCATGTATTCTTCCGCGGTGATGCGGTCGCGGGAAAAAGCTTCCGCGGAGAAAAAAATAGTCCCCAGACTTCAAATACGCTGCATGGTCCGATTGGGTCGAGTGAGGTATCAAAGTGAAGCATTCGTGAAGGGGCATCGGTGGGTGCATGTCAAATTAGGATTTTTTCCCGAAACTATAAAAAGCGGAACACGGACTTTACCCTTACAATAGGGGAAAACACCTATCAACCCTAGCCAAAAGGGTTAATATCGGTCCCCGGGCTTATTGGGACCTGCCTATCAAGTCAATGGGGTGGGTGCATGTAAAATTAGGATTTTTTCACGAAAATATCAAAAGCGGAACACGAACTTTACCCCTAAAATAGGGGAAAACCCCTATCAACCCTAGCCAAAAGGGCTAATATCGGTCCCCGGGCTTATTGGGACCTGCCTATCAAGTCAATGGTGTGGGTGCATGTAAAATTAGGATTTTCCCCCGAAAATATAAAAAGCGGAACACGGACTTTACCCCTAAAATAGGGGAAAATCCCTATCAACCCTAGCCAAAAGGGCTAATATCGGTCCCCGGGCTTATCGGGGCCTGCCTATCAAGTCAATGGGGTGGGTACATGTAAAATTACGATTTTCCCCCCGAAAATATAAAAAGCGGAACACGGACTTCACCCCTAAAATAGGGGAAAACTCCTATCAACTCTAGCCAAAAGGGCTAATATCGGTCCCGGGCTTATCGGGGCCTGCCTATCAAGTCAATGGGGTGGGTGCATGTAAAATTAGGATTTTTTTCCGAAAATATAAAAGGCGGAACACGGACTTTACCCCTGCAATAGGGGAAAACCCCTATCACCTCTAGCCAAACGGGCTAATATCGGTCCCCGGCCTTATCGGGGCCTGCCTATCAAGTCAATAGGGTGGGTGCATGTAACATTGGGATTTTTTTCCGAAAATATAAAAAGCGGAACTCGGACTTTACCCCTACAATAGGGGTCTGTATTATACAATATAAGGGAAAATGCCTGTATGGGGTATGGGGATGGTCATTTTTTTTTGTGGGCTTTACTATGGGTTGTGGGGTCTCGTTTTTCTCGTCTCACCAAGAAAAACACGATGGGAGGGGTCTCGGAGCGAAGCGGTGAAATTTTTGGAAAAGTACCATATAGCCCATATAGCTCCATACTGGCTATATGGGAGTATAGGTTCAGCCTGTATATAGGCTCATAGGATGGGAGGGATAGGTCCATCCTGGGAAATTCACACACGTTCATTGTGATATGGGTTGTTTGGTCTTGTTTTTCACGTCTCGTCATTTAGAACACGATGGGAAGGGTCTCGGAGCGCAACGGTGAAATTTTTGGAAAAGTACCATATAGCCCATATAGTCCGATACTGGCTATATGGGGGTATAGGTTCAACCTGGGAAATTCACACACGTTCATTGTCATATGGGTTGTTTGGATTTGTTTTTCACGTCTCGTCATTTAGAACACGATGGGAAGGGTTTCGAAGCGAAACGGTGAAATTTTTGGAAAAGTACCATATAGCCCATATAGCTCCATACTGGCTATATGGGAGTATAGGTTCAACCTGGGAAATTCACATACTGTAAACTTTTTGGTCGTCAAGATGTTGATATTATTGTTCTAACCCGGGCTTTCATGCCGGTAAGATGATAGCCTGGCTTGGTTAGGGCGACCAGGCAACTTTACATGTACCCAGAACTAGCTTGCGAGTTCGCTGCTGGGTCTTTACAGCAGTCTGAAAGAAGTTCATAGCCCTGTATCTTTTGCCTCAAGAAATTCCATCAAGAAAGTCGTCATCAAGTTGTTACGAAGTTGAAGATTTTATTCCAGACTTCTGACATCAAAGGTGGTACAGACGATGGCCAAATGACAAACAAAGACAGCCCCTAAACGTTAAATTTAGACCTAAAGTTTCTGATACATTTCCTCGAGACGGAGTTCCAAAATTGTCTGCCCTAGGTAAATCAGGCTGTATATTTATACCATCGACTGACCGATACAACAACATATTTTTCAGTACTGTTTGGACATTTCAAATCATGAACATGCAATTTCGTAAACACAAAAGAAAACATTACGGGAGTATCAAGTACACTCACAGCATGTTAAATGATGAGAACTGGGAAGCACAGATTTGTGAATTGGGTCAAAAACATCCCTCCATATCTGGAGTGTCAAACAAATCAAAACATTTACCGGGGTATTACGACCCGCCATAGCTATAATATGCAACGTTATAAACCCATACAGGCAGGCATCATATATGACATCAAGACTATGCAATATTTAATATTCCATCAATAACTTGTAGGAAACTAATTATCATAAGATGCTGATATCAAGATGCTTATATCTGAATAACTTGTAGAAAACCAATTATCATAAGATGCTGATATCTTACAATACGTTCATTGTGATATGGGTTGTTTGGATTTGTTTTTCACGTCTCGTCATTTAGAACACGATGGGAAGGGTTTCCAAGCGAAACGGTGACATTTTTGGAAAAAGTTCACCGAGGCCTGGGTAAGCCCATAGGCCTATACTGCATGGCTATGGGGTATAGGCCCATACGGGGTGGACGTTTTGGGGTCTAGGTGAGCCCCTAATGATCCTATGGTATCGTATGAGGTCTTATTTTGAAGCTCTCGTGGAGGAGCATCCGACTGGACTAATAGTTCGTCCGTTTTCAATATTCTGCGCATGCGCAGTCTGGCCCGTAGTATAGAAAGCAGGCATTTTGGGGGATATGTGGGTGTGTGTTTGGGGTAGAGATGGACCGCTATAGGTCCGAATGGGTCGTGGAAGGTGTCAAAGTGAAGCTTGCGTGGGGTAGAGTCAGAATGGCGTGTTTTTAAATGCAAAAATCTGTGGTTCCACTGAGTAATTTGATATAATATAGGAGGAAAGTAACTCCGAATATACTTAGAAAAGACATCTTGTGATTCAATATTTCAACATATATTTATGCCATCGTCAGGAATATTTACAATGAGACAACTCCAGTATTTAACAAGGTATGTACAACAAATGTGAGTATCAAGTCAGCCAATCAGATGTTTGGTCAAAATGATGAGCAAAAAACTAGTGAGTAGCTTTGGGCTTTAGAGCGGCAAAAGTCACAGAGTATTGAATAGTGTTCATGTTGTTGATTCAGGCAGACAGTATTATACAAGTAGTGTTCACAGTGAAGATATCAATCTGTGCTGTGCAAGTCGCGTCAATCTGCGCATGCGCAGTTGGTTGTAGTAAGTAAAGTGGCCATTTTGGGGCAGTGCGGGAAGGTATTTGGTGTAGAGATGGACCATCCTTGGTCCGAATGCGTCCTGGGATGTGTCATTTTGTAGCTCTCGGGGTGTAGACCCCGATTTGAGGGATGTTCACGTCATCTGTGACGTCATTGGTGACGTCATTAGGACGAGTAGTAGCCAAAGTGAACATTTTGGGGCAGGGAAGGAAGGTATTTGGAGTAGAGATGGACCATCCTTGGTCCGAATGCGTCCTGTGGGATGTCATCTTGTAGCCTTCGGGTTGTACAGCCCCATTTGAGGGATGTTCCCGTTATCTGTGACGTCATCGGTGACGTCATCAGTACGAGTAGTAGCGAAAGTGGGCATTTTAGGAAAGTGCAGGAAGGTATTTGGTGTAGAGATGGACCCTCCTTGGTCCGAATGTGTCGTGTGGGGTGTCATTTTGTAGCTCTCGGGGTGTAGACCCCGATTTGAGGAATGTTCACAGCATCTTTGACGTCATCGGTGACGTCATCAGTACGAGTAGTAGCGAAAGTGGGAATTTTGGGGCAGTGAAAGAAGGTATTTGGTGTAGAGATGGACCATCCTTGGTCCGAATGCGTCATGTGGGGTGTCATCTTGTAGCCTTCGGGGTGGAGACCACGATTTTAAGGGATGTCCACAGCATCTGTGACGTCATTGGTGACGTCATCAGTACGAGTAGTAGCGAAAGTGGGCATTTCGGGGCAGTGAAGGAGGGTATTTGGTGTAGAGATGGACCATCCATATCTGTCATGCGTATTATACAGTATCTGTCCTGTATTATACCAATCTGTGCTGTATTATACTATATCTGTCCTGTATTGTACCATATATGTCCTGTATTATACCAAATCTGTGCTGTATTATACAATATTTGCCCTCTATTATACCATATCTGTGCTGTATTATACCATATCTGTCCTGAATTACACCATATCTGTGCTGTATTATGCAATATCTGTGCTGTATTATGCAATATCTGTCCCGTGTTATACAATATCTGTCTTGTATTATAGCAAATCTGTCCTGTATTGTACCATATTTGTCCTGTATTATACAATATATGTTCTGTATTATACCAAATCTGTGCTGTATTATACAGTATCTGTCCTGTATTATACCAAATCTGTGCTGTATTATATCATATGTTTCCTGTATTGTACCATATATGTCCTGTATTATACATTATATGTTCTGTATTATACAATCGGATAGCGGTTGTCGTGAATAACAACAAGTTCAGCAATGTTTATATAGTTTATTATCCCCAATGTTACATCATACCCAGGCTGGGGGAGCCGCCCTGTGTATGTTTAGTATGTTCACAGCAGAACAAATTGAGATATCAAACACCATGTTTTATTATTTAACGCACCGTCACATTAGGTACAAGTGTTTACTGAGCTCAATTCAACGATCAGCATGTAGACATAGAGAGTATGTGCGGCATGTTATGGTATTCATCAGTGGACGGGTGACGCATTCAACCGATGGCGGTGGTCGGTCAGCTTGGTAAGGAAAAACGTGACATTGGTTACCCTCTCTACCACCCATTGTGTGTTGGGGCGTTGACGATGTGCCCATCTCAAGGCATCCACGGTGTCCAGTATCTCCAGCATCGTCTCTAGTGACCTCCGGTTAATGATGGTGAACGGCTGGTCAGACACATAGATATTATTGCCGGGATAATAATACCGTAACTGGTCCGTCTTTTTGTGACGTAAGATGTACCCGAAAGCGACATTCAATTTGAAGGCCGTAGTTTGATCTTTGAAGATGGCTTCCACGTAGCTGCGTAGACGGGTGAGGTTGATCAGTGGGAAATTGTAAATATCTTGAATAGGGCCATGAGGGTGGAAACAGTGCCGTGTCATGGACCAATGGCGCCGATCGATGTCACTCACTGGATGGTTGTCCTGTAAGAGATCGCCCAGAAAATGTTCGATGTTGTCAGGCGTATGACTCGAAACCGTAACGCTGGGGTCCGGCTGGATATCCAGGCTCTTCTGAACTGTGGGTATAGGCGGGCTCTCCTTCATCGCATCACCAGTGGCGTTCGTCTCCCCGGGCTTATCTTCACTGGGTCTGACCTTCCGCGGCTCCTCTTCAGTAGGAAGTTGTCGCTCATGCCATTGTACCGGGGCATGAATCAAACGTTGGTGTCGCAGCAACTGACTGGTCAGTTTGAAAAGCCGACCACAATCCTCGCATGGACGCTTGGGTGGCCCATGAATTGAACGTTCATGGCGCAGTAAAGCATCTTCCCGATTAAATGACCGTGCGCAGGTTATACAAGTATACAGTCCGTCGTTGTGGACGGCCGTGTCGTGGCGACGTAAATTGTCTAGACGAGTAAACAGCTTCTGGCAAGTTGTGCAAGTGAACATCTTGGTGGTTGACAGAGTGTCTGATGAAACGGTCAGGCCGCTTTCCTTTTATAGCACGCTAGCTGGTGATCTATTTTTAGCACACTCAGTTCAGCTACCCCAAGTCGAGGACCGAGATGTACTGGTGTACGACTGAGCCGCATTGCGCGCGCGCGTGTGTGTGTGTGTGTGCGTGTGCGTGTGTGTGTGTGTGTGTGGGTAGTGGATTTTCCATCCGGAATCTTGTCAACATCCGGGTTTCCAAGTGGGGTTTTCCCGTCGTTCCTCCGTCTTCCATCCCGGTACTGTGGTTTTACATCCGGATCTTCAGCTTGCATCCAGGTTTTTCATGAGCCACATTGCGTACGTGTTTGTGTTTGTGTTTGTGTTTGAGTCCAATCGTGCACCATGTCGAATTACGTTCTCTCCGAAAACTTCCTCTCATCGCATCAATATGCTCAGATCCATTCAATATAGACACAACCAAGAGACATCAACACCAACAGGCACATTGCGTAATACACGTTTTATTATCCTCACAGCACCACCACCACCACTACCACCACCACCACCACCTAGCGTTGCCGCCGTCAACGATCAGCGTATAGACATATAGAGTATGTGTGGCATGTTATGGTATTCATCAGTGCATGGGTGAAACATTCAGCCTATGGTGTAGTCGGTCAGCTTGGTCACGAAAAACGTGACATTGGTCATCCTCTCTACGACCCACTGGGTGTTGGGGCGTTGTTGTTGGGCCCATTCCAAGGGATCCACGGTATCCAGTTTCTCCAGCATCGTCTCTAGCGACGTCTTATCCGTGATGGTAAAGGGTTGGTCAAATACCCGGATGCTACTGCTCGGGTAAAAGTATCGGACTTGGTCTGCCTCCTTATGCTGTAGCACATAACCAAACGCCAGATTCAACTTGAAGGTCGTACTTTGATCGTTGAAGATGGCTTCCACGTAGCTGCGTAGATGGGCGAGGTCGGTCAGTCGGAAATTGTAGATATCTTGAATAGGGCGATGACGGTGGAAGCAGTGCCGGATCATGGGCCAATAGCGCCGATAGATGTCACTCACTGGATGATCGTCGTGTAACAGATCGCTAGGAACATTTATGGGTTCGTCCACGAAGTGTACTTTGCCCTCCACGTCGTACAAAATCTGGCCCACGGTCTTGTCGTCGGAATTTGACTGTTGAATTAGGGCGACATCATCATCGGCCCTCGTGCGATGGGTGGGAGTTCCCCCTGTCTCGATATTGTTGCCTCCGGGCTCTTCTACCTGCAAACGTGGCTGCGGAACAGGGTGTCGTGTGCGTTGGCGTCGCAGCAACTGACTGGTCAGTTTGAAAAGCCGACCACATTTTTCGCATGGACGCTTGGGTACTTCATGCCGTGCACGTGTGTGACGCTGTAAATGATCCGGGCGCTGAAACGACAGTGTACATATCGTACAGCTATACCGGGCGGTTCCTTCGTGCTTGGTAGCCTCATGGCGGCGCAAGTCGTGCAGACGAGTGAATGATTTCGAGCACGTAGTACAAGTGAACATCTTGGTGGTTGACAGAGTGTCTGATGAAACGGCCAGGCCGCTTCCCTTTTATAGCACGCTAGCTGGTATTGCTCGGGCATCTCCGTGTCTCTTCGGTGATCTCCGTGACATCTTCGGTGACCTCCGTGTCTCTTCGGGCATCTCCGTGACATCTTCGGTGACCTCCGTGACATCTTCGGGCACCTCCGTGTCTCTTCGGCCACCTCCGTGTCTTTTCGGGAAGTGACCGAAGAGACTCGGAAGTGAACGACATTGTGGGAAAAACCCCACAGACAGGTCAGTACATGTGCTATCATGTTCACACTCCGTCACCGAAAAGACACGGACTGAAGATGGCGGACCTCGCCCGGTGGTGGTGGTGGTGGTGGGAGCTCCCGTGTGGCAGAGCTCTTGGATCGGAGCTCTTGGAGCTCAAAGCGTGTGGAGCTCAGAGCTCGGAAGTGACATTTGCATATGACCTCTGCGAGGTCACTTCCGCTTCCGTTCACGTGACCGGAACTGACCTTTGACCCCGGCGCGCGCTAACAATACCGGATAAAATTGCGCGCCAAAGGTCAGTTCCGGTCACGTGAACGGAAGCGGAAGTGACCTCACAGAGGTCATATGCAAATGTCACTTCCGAGCTCTGAGCTCCACACGCTTTGAGCTCCAAGAGCTCCGATCCAAGAGCTCTGCCACACGGGAGCTCCCACCACCACCACCACCACCACCGGGCGAGATCCGCCATCTTCAGTCCGTGTCTTTCCGGTGACGGAGTGTGAACATGATAGCACATGTACTGACCTGTCTGTGGGGTTTTCCCACAATGTCGTTCACTTCCGAGTCTCTTCGGTCACTTCCCGAAAAGACACGGAGGTGGCCGAAGAGACACGGAGGTGCCCGAAGATGTCACGGAGGTCACCGAAGATGTCACGGAGGTGCCCGAAGAGACACGGAGGTCACCGAAGATGTCACGGAGATCACCGAAGAGACACAGAGATGCCCGAACATGATACCAGCTAGCGTGCTATAAAAGGGAAGCGGCCTGGCCGTTTCATCAGACACTCTGTCAACCACCAAGATGTTCACTTGCACAACTTGGCAGAAGCTGTTTACTCGTCTAGACAATTGACGTCGCCACGACACGGCCGTCCACAACGACGGACTGTATACTTGTATAACCTGCGCACGGTCATTTAATCGGGAAGATGCTTTACTGCGCCATGAACGTTCAATTCATGGGCCACCCAAGCGTCCATGCGAGGATTGTGGTCGGCTTTCAAACTGACCAGTCAGTTGCTGCGACACCAACGTTTGATTCATGCCCCGGTACAATGGCATGAGCGACAACTTCCTACTGAAGAGGAGCCGCGGAAGGTCAGACCCAGTGAAGATAAGCCCGGGGAGACGAACGCCACTGGTGATGCGATGAAGGAGAGCCCGCCTATACCCACAGTTCAGAAGAGCCTGGATATCCAGCCGGGTCCCAGCGTTACGGTTTCGAGTCATACGCCTGACAACATCGAACATTTTCTGGGCGATCTCTTACAGGACAACCATCCAGTGAGTGACATCGATCGGCGCCATTGGTCCATGACACGGCACTGTTTCTACCCTCATGGCCCTATTCAAGATATTTACAGTTTCCCACTGACCAACCTCACCCGTCTACGCAGCTACGTGGAAGCCATCTTCAAAGATCAAACTACGGCCTTCAAATTGAATGTCGCTTTCGGGTACATCTTACGTCACAAAAAGACGGACCAGTTACGGTATTATTATCCCGGCAATAATATCTATGTGTCTGACCAGCCGTTCACCATCATTAACCGGAGGTCACTAGAGACGATGCTGGAGATACTGGACACCGTGGATGCCTTGAGATGGGCACATCGTCAACGCCCCAACACACAATGGGTGGTAGACAGGGTAACCAATGTCACGTTTTTCCTTACCAAGCTGACCGACCACCGCCATCGGTTGAATGCGTCACCCGTCCACTGATGAATACCATAACATGCCGCACATACTCGCTATGTCTACATACTGATCGTTGATTTGAGCTCAGTAAACACTTGTACCTAATGTGACGGTGCGTTAAATAATAAAACATGGTGTTTGATATCTCAATTTGTTCTGCTGTGAACATACTAAACATACCCAGGGCGGCTCCCCCAGCCTGGGTATGATGTAACATTGGGGATAATAAACTATATAAACATTGCTGAACTTGTTGTTATTCACGACAACCGCTATCCGATTGTATAATACAAAACATATAATATATAATACAGGACATATATGGTACAATACAGGAAACATATGGTATAATACAGCACAGATTTGGTATAATACAGGACAGATACTGTATAATACAGCACAGATTTGGTATAATACAGAACATATATTGTATAATACAGGACAAATATGGTACAATACAGGACAGATTTGCTATAATACAAGACAGATATTGTATAACACGGGACAGATATTGCATAATACAGCACAGATATTGCATAATACAGCACAGATATGGTGTAATTCAGGACAGATATGGTGTAATTCAGTACAGATATGGTATAATAGAGGGCAAATATTGTATAATACAGCACAGATTTAGTATAATACAGGACATATATGGTACAATACAGGACAGATATAGTATAATACAGCACAGATTGGTATAATACAGGACAGATACTGTATAATACGCATGACAGATATGGATGGTCCATCTCTACACCAAATACCCTCCTTCACTGCCCCAAAATGCCCACTTTCGCTACTACTCGTACTGATGACGTCACCAATGACGTCACAGATGCTGTGGACATCCCTTAAAATCGTGGTCTCCACCCCGAAGGCTACAAGATGACACCCCACAGGACGGTCCATCTCTACGCCAAATACCTTCCTTCACTGCCCCAAAATTCCCACTTTCGCTACTACTCGTACTGATGACGTCACCGATGACGTCAAAGATGCTGTGAACATTCCTCAAATCGGGGTCTACACCCGAGAGCTACAAAATGACACCCCACACGACACATTCGGACCAAGGAGGGTCCATCTCTACACCAAATACCTTCCTGCACTTTCCTAAAATGCCCACTTTCGCTACTACTCGTACTGATGACGTCACCGATGACGTCACAGATAACGGGAACATCCCTCAAATGGGGCTGTACAACCCGAAGGCTACAAGATGACATCCCACAGGACGCATTCGGACCAAGGATGGTCCATCTCTACCCCAAATACCTTCCTTCCCTGCCCCAAAATGTTCACTTTGGCTACTACTCGTACTGATGACGTCACCAATGACGTCACAGATGACGTGAACATCCCTCAAATCGGGGTCTACACCCCGAGAGCTACAAAATGACACCTCCCAGGACGCATTCGGACCAAGGATGGTCCATCTCTACACCAAATACCTTCCCGCACTGCCCCAAAATGGCCACTTTACTTACTACAACCAACTGCGCATGCGCAGATTGACGCGACTTGCATTTAAAAACACGCCATTCTGACTCTACCCCACACAAGCTTCACTTTGACACCTTCCACGACCCATTCGGACCCATAGCGGTCCATCTCTACCCCAAGCACACACCCACATATCTCCCAAAATGCCTGCTTTCTATATTACGGACCAGACTGCGCATGCGCAGAATATTGAAAACGGACGAACTATTAGTCCAGTCGGATGCTCCTCCACGAGAGCTTCAAAATAAGACCTCATACGACACCATAGGATCATTAGGGGCTCACCTAGACCCCAAAACGTCCACCCCGTATGGGCCTATACCCCATAGCCATGCAGTATAGGCCTATGGGCTTACCCAGGCCTCGGTGAACTTTTCCAAAAATTTCACCGTTTCGCTTCGAAACCCTTCCCATCGTGTTCTAAATGACGAGACGTGAAAAACAAATCCAAACAACCCATATCACAATGAACGTATGTGAATTTCCCAGGTTGAACCTATACTCCCATATAGCCAGTATGGGACTATAGTATATGGGCTATATGGTACTTTTCCAAAAATTTCACCGTTGCGCTCCCAGACCCTTCCCATCGTGTTCTAAATGACGAGACGTGAAAAACAAGACCAAACAACCCATATCACAATGAACGTGTGTGAATTTCCCAGGATGTACCTATCCCTCCCATATGAGCTATATGAGCCTATCTACAGACCTCGGTGACTTTTTCCAAAAATTTCACCGCTTCGCTCCGAGACCCATCCCATCGTGTTTTTCTTGGTGAGACGAGAAAAACGAGACCCCACAACCCATAGTAAAGCCCACGAAAAAAATGACCATCCCCATACCCCATACAGGCATTTTCCCTTATATTGTATAATACAGACCCCTATTGTAGGGGTAAAGGCCGAGTTCCGCTTTTTATATTTTCGGAAAAAAAATTCAATTTTACATGCACCCACCCTATTGACTTGATAGGCAGGCCCCGATAAGCCCGGGACCGATATTAGCCCTTTTGGCTAGAGTTGATAGGAATTTCCCCCTATTTTAGGGGTGAAGTCCGTGTTCCGCTTTTTACATTTTCGGGGGAAAATCCTAATTTTACATGTACCCACCCCATTGACTTGATAGGCAGGCCCCGATAAGCCCGGGGACCGATATTAGCCCTTTTGGCTAGGGTTGATAGGGGTTTTCCCCTATTTTAGGGGTAAAGTCCGTGTTCCGCTTTTTATTTTTTCGGGGGATAATCCTAATTTTACATGCACCCACCCCATTGACTTGATAGGCAGGTCCCAATAAGCCCGGGGGCCGATATTAGCCCTTTTGGCTAGGGTTGATAGGGGTTTTCCCCTATTTTAAGGGTAAAGTCCGTGTTCCGCTTTTTATAGTTTCGGGAAAAAATTCTAATTTTACATGCACCCACCCATGACTGGATGCCCCTTCACGAATGCTTCACTTTGATACCTCACTCGACCCAATCGGACCATGCAGCGTATTTGAAGTCTGGGGACTACTTTTTCTCCGCGGAAGCTTTTTCCCGCGACCGCATCACCGCCAGACCGCGGAAGAATACATGCCCAGGGGCCCTTTGCCGGAACTATAGTGACCCGGAGTTACCTCCCCCTAGATTGGAACTCTTCTGTGTTGGAGGTAGTTTTAGGGCATGGTGGCGCCCCCTCCACGTGACCTCCACAAATTAGTTATTTCCCTGGAAAAGTTGAGTCGAAAAGGGTTTTCCCTACTACTCGTCTATTTCCGTATTGGCGGAAATTAGCCCAGTTGCTAAGTTCTGGGATAACTTTGTATAATTTGAATGAATTATGCTCTTATGGTTAAAATTAACTGAATTTCGCAATAAAATGCGACCGGATCCCTCGATTATCAAAGGCACTATTTCGTAGCCGGCTCACTGCGTGATTGTCATACGCTCCCCACCGGTGGGGATTTGTGCGTTCTATGTGAGAGGCTCGTTCCGCCAATACGGAAATAGCCGAACGTGAGATTGTGGTAAAATGCTGTCACATGACTGAGGGCGTCGCCATTTTGACCACTCATGTATCATCATATGAATATCCCTCCGTTCCCGCCATCATTCGGATCGAAAGCTCTCGCTCAGTCCAGCAATATCTTGCTGCCGACCCCTCCTCGCGAACGCATATTTGTATTATTGCTCATTTTTCTCTTGATATTACAGGGAAAAGACGTCAATTGTGAAAAGACTCCAATTGTTGCAGAGATCGAGAACTCCAGACCAGACTCTGAGAAGATAAAAGAATGGAGAATACAACAAGCTAAACGATTAGAAGAAAAAGGTAATGGTTAGAAAACCCAGGGGCGTCGCTTGGGGGGGGGGTCGTCAGGTGCGAACGACCCCCCTTGGACGCGCCAAAAAAGAAAAGAAGAAAAAGCAAAAAACAGAAAACGAAAACAAAACAAACAAAAGGGAAAAGAAAGAAATAAAAAATGTTACAAGTCCGTCTCCAGAAACGTAAGCATGCTTCGTTCCAGTAGTGACGCGTCAGTTCGCTCAACAATGGGCTCACCGCGACTTTCCGCTTTGGCGCTCATGAATTTCCGCTTTGGCGCTCATGAATATACGCTTTGGCGCTCATGGTGGTCATAAAGTGGATTATGAAAGAGCTGTATCTCTGTTCATGTGACTCCACCTCGACGGATATAGCAGGCGAACTCACTTTTGATTTGGGGGGGGGGCGAATATCTTTAGGCCCCCCCACTTTTCAGCATCCCTAACTGACCATGTCCCCACATAAAAAATACAGATAAGAGTGCCAGGACGTGCAGTGCAGGTGTGTTATAGACCTGTTTTGTTTGTGTCAAACCAGGAAGTCAAATGGAGTCCGGCATATTCTTCAATATCGATGCGGGTTTATGCGAAACAGATGTGAAAATAGAACCATAAATCTATATACATTGTGTTCAGATTTGTTTCAGGAAAAACGCGAAAAACGCATCTCCGGCAACCGGAGACTCCGGGGCTTCCGGGTCCTAGGCGGCCCCTGGACCCTCGCCGGTCAGGATCGCTTAGCTTTGTGTAAATGAATCGCTATCATATTGGTTCTATAATGTTCCACGATGTAAACGTCATCGTTTTTTATATGTTTTTTTTCATGTGTTAAATATAACTAGAAAGTCAAATGGATTCAGGCATGAAGTATGATTTTTTCAATATCGATATGTGCTTAAAAATGCGAAACATACGTGAAAATGGAACCATAAATCTGCATACATTATGTTCGAATTTATTTCTGGGAAAACGCTTAGAACGCATCTCTGGAGATCTGGAACTTCGAGCTTCCGGGCCTAAGCGGCCCGTGGACCCTCGCCTGTTGGGCTGTGAGGATTTTCTTGTTTTATCTTTGTGTGAATGAATCGTATCGGTAGGCATATTAGTTTCCCTCCCAAGAACTAAAAGTCATCGTTTTGAATGTTATAAATATACCTAGAACGTCAAATGGATGAAGGCATGAGGTGCGATTTTTTTCAATATCGATGCATGCTTATAATTGCGTGAAAATAGAATCATAAATCGTAAAAATAGAATCATAAATGTGCATGCAGTATGATCAGTTTTATTTCCGGAAAAGCGTTCAGAACGCATCTCCGGCAATCTATAGGACTCCGGAGCTTCCGGGGCCTAGGCGGCCCCTGGATCCCCGCCTGTTGGGCTGTGATAGTGGGCCCTCCACTTTCAATTACGTTCCGACGCCACTGGGTTAGCCTACGAGGTATATCGGTCCAAAGCATTATTATTGTGTTTTCAAGATAAGAGAATAAAATATAACACTGATATTTGACAAATGATGTGTTAGTTTAACTGTTGGAAATCACTCAGAATGCATCTCAGGCCACCTAAGGTCTCAGAGCTGTATAATATAACCCTAAGTCTGCATACATTATATGTTCAGATTTAATTCCGGGAAAACGCTTAGAACGCATCTCCGGCCATCTAGGACCCCGGAGCTTCCGGGGCCTAGGCGGCCCCTGCACCCTCGCCTAAAGTGCTATGATAATCGACCCCCCCTTGAAAAATCCTAGCGACGCCCATGAAACCAAATAATTGTTTACTGGGATTGGAACTCATGTCGCCTGTCCCCCCATTTGAATTAATGAATACATCTATAGCATATAATAAACCAGAGAGGCCTCCCAGCTAATCTCAGAGCATTTCAGAGCATTTCCATCATAGCTCTCTAGATTTGTATCTAATACCGCTTATGCCGGCGGTGCTAGGGGCCGTGTGGTGATGTCATCCAAGTTGCCACATGAACAGATACAATAAAAGCGTATACCTGAGATACAACACATATCACGAATCGTTAGATTCCTGGTATGTGCTTTAGAGAAGTTTAACCAGAAGACCAAACTGTGAAGTCATGTGGCTCTGTCATTGTGTCGACACCTCTTCCCACTTCCCTTATATGTGTTGTAATCTGTAATGCACGTTCAGCTAATCACTAATGCAAGTCAAATCATCATACTTTCCACTTTAGTTCGTAAAATCCACTTTGAAATAACGTGCACATTAAATTTTCTGTTATTTAGCGCTGGAAGAAGAAAAGAAGAGAAAGGAATGGCTGGAAAAGGCAAAACTAGAGTTGGATACCTGGCATAAACATAACTCAGAAATCCTGGTGAAACTCCGAGAAGGCAACAGGTGAGTTGGACTAGAATGCACCCCGATTAAGTACTTCGCAAGGAATGAAAGAACAGTACATTTTGAACTTTATTAGATATGCCTGTAACGCAAACCAAATACTTTTCTCTCGTCACAATGAGGAGAGACTTATCACCGGGATATTTTCCTGTCCGATCGACAGATTTGCTGGTGCCGCGCGATGAAGGATATGTGATGTTTACATACGGAGAACCCCCTTTTTGTGACGATAATGAAGCCGATTTTTTATTCTATCCAGAACCTACCAAATCAGATTTTTCCTGAAGTTTACAAACTGAAATATCAGCCTCGAAAAAAGAAAAGCGATCCTCATTTGCATTAAAATGGATTAAGATCGATCAGAATGTGCTCCCTTGCCTATTTTCGTATTTTTGAAGCCTTTATTGGGATATGAAAAATATGACACCTCAAACAAAAATCATTCTTGTTTCTTTCAAGGGTGAGTGAGTGAGTGGATGTGATTTAACATCGCTTTCAACTATATTTCAATCATATCAGGACGTTTATTCATTTTCCTTTGCACACCCAGGAACCCCACGACGTATAACTCCTTTTACACCCGGAAACCCTAAATGTGGGGTCCTATTCCTTTTCACACTCGGGAACCCCACGGGTGCCCAGTTAGTCGCCTCTTACGGCAATGCTGTCTGAGGAGCTGAGGCATCCTTAAATTGCCATCTTTCTCTACAAATTTTTGACGGCGCATGCTCACCGTGACGTCATTTCCAGTCCAAACCTCGCAAGTCGTCGTCTTCTCCAAGAGGGATTCAAGAGGAGATCATGACCAGCGCATTTAGACAACGTATGACCCAACTACGGCCCATAACGTCCATCCCAAGCCTTCCTGGAGAGTACACATGTGCAACATAACTTTCCAGCGACCCCTCCCATCATACACTACAGCGTGAGTCCGATCGAACAAATACCCATACAAGTTGATACAGAAGAAAATATCCATGGGTTCACGAGAAGTCCGATTTTCCGCTCTTTTAACCATGTAAAGTCTATATTTTTTCGTGTTTTCATTTTTGCATCAACCCACCAGTCACGTGATCGACGTCGACGAGTGCTTCAAGTAGAGATCCTCCACGAACCATTTGGCCCAGGGTTAATCCACCTAGACTCATTTGACTGGGTGTAAAATTAGTTTATTCGCATTTCCCCCGGAAAATCCTAGTTTTACATCCCGACTGTCACGTGACCGGACGTGGCCTAGCATCAGAAGTGACCTTGTAATGGAAGTGACCTTTGGCCTGGAAATGACCGCGAGCGGACGTGATGCTTTTCACCGGCAATGACGTCACTTCTCCACCCCAACAATCTGAAGAGTTTTACCATCTATATACTACCAATGCTGTACATTTATTTCCTTCTTTTCCATCCAGGGACACCGACGAGCCTTTTGAAGACCTGATCGAGTCTCAGAATGGAGAAACTAGACGGGACTGGGATAAAATTTGTAGTTATTGCGAGTTTAATCCAAATCATTCTGAAAACACCACCAAGAAAGACACATCGCGAATGCGCTCAGTACTGCTACACCTGAAAGACAAAGATCCAAGTTCATCAGTAGAACATTTTGATGGAGACAAATGTAACTGAAACTGATCCGAATTACCATCAACCCGTTTTATCCCTCATTCAATCGAACAATGCATTTTTCATCCATACTCTGTAATTCTGGTAGTCTCCCTTGCCTTTATGCAAGCACCGACCGTTTGAACTAGCCAGACCCGTAGCCAAGGGGGGTTTTCTGGGTTCGGGCGAACCCCCCTTTCGGAAATATTATATATTTTTCTCATATAAATGCCCTTTTCAAACTGAAGCGAACCTCCTATTTGCCCCTTTTATCATACAGCGAACCCCCTGATGTGCCCTTTTGGAGTCAAGGCGAACCACCCCTCAGTAAATCCTGGCTACGGCCCTGCTAGCGTGCACCAATACAGACTAAATGACTGATAATCAATAGGAGGCTTGAACAATAGGATTAGAAGATAAACAGGAAGTGATGGTTCTGTCAGTTGATTGGTTAATTGGGCCAAAATCGACAAACAGGAAGTGACAATCACAGAATCTAATTTGTGTTGTGCAAGTCTCCCATTATCCTGAAGACTGACAGCGCATGTGACACAATATTAATTTACACAATGCAACGTGCAGTGCATGTAACCCGACACACCAAATCAAATCTCGATTGTGCTGGTTACATGCAAGACTTCCCCTTCTCAGTGTACTCATCTAGTGGTCCTGTATTGGTGATTAAAATATTGTCGTGATGCACGAGCGATGTTTGATGTCAGGGTAATCCCTCTCCTGCACTTTAATTCCTGGACAAAGAACTGAGGGCGGCGGACCGATGATATACTGACGCGTGACCCCCCTCTTAGATTTGTTGTTCGCGCTATCCCTCTATTTCATATGGCGAGATATGTTGTAATCATTGATAACTGGACTATTTTCGACTTTTGTCGAAGCTGCCAAAAAGTATCACCAATGGTGCTTGTAAGCATAATGGTCATTTATTAAAACAGTGAGATAATTTGATGCATATTTACCATACTTTTTGCAGTTATCAGTGGTTAAAAACCTGCCCTGTGCTGTAGATATAGGCTGAATAGGAAAATTATGAACCACAAATGTACATCTGGAGTCACGCGTCCGTGCACCTGTCGGGGGAACGGCGCGAACCAATTGTCCAGGAATTAAAGTGCAAAATGGGGATTGAATTGTATTCTTTCGATTCCCACCTACCATGTAGTTGCCATGGATGCCTATTGCATCAAAGCATTAAAACAAGGATACTGCCTTAGAGGTGGGCGCGCGATAACTTGGCTCAGCTATTCCCAACCATGCAGGCACATGGAAATCAAGCAACACTGACTGGAGATGTTGCAGTCAAACTGGGATTATTAGACCATCTGTGGATCTCATTTGGCCTAGTTTTCTACACAAAAAATGTTTCCATTGATTTTTTTTTTGTGAACTTAAATTTCAGGAGATTGTTTTTAATAGTGCATATTTATTTATTACGAGTTCGTCTATTTCGTTTATTGCGAGAAGTTTGTCGTACGTATCAGCAGACTTGACCAAGAAAGTTTGATATGTAAATAAAGGATTCGCTTGATTGAGAGCACATGCATCATGAGGAGGGTAGGTTACTGATAAATGATCAATTATCAATAAATCAATCCATCAGCTAGCTTTATATTGTGAATAAATCGATATATACTCGCCCTACGTATTCTATCTATTCAATAAACGACACGAGTCAGCAGATGTGTGAAAGTCCGCCCAGGTGACATACAAGCCCTTAAATGGAATAACAAACCAATGTGTGTGCGATTCAGTCAACCATTTCATTATCAATATAATTAACAATAGTACAAAGCACGCGGTCTAACACACGAGTAGTATACAAAGAGTATTAATACTCTTTCTCTACTACTATTGTTAATTAATGGCGCTGCATTGATCTACTTTTGTGACTTTTGACATTTGCGACGTCACTTCTGCGACCGGAACCAAAAGTGCCGTTACAAAGGTCAAAGGTCGCGAAAGTAGGTCAATGTGACCTGAAATATACCTTCGGATAACAGGTCTCGTCTAACCATATCTGGCCTGGGCTTTTTGGGACATGTTGTGGCCTTGGGGGGGGGGCGAAATGTCTAATTATTTTTCTTACCCCTTGAGCTAGGGGGCTGAAACAATATACCCTTGGGTCAAGCTCTACCAGGAAATGTAAAAAAAATCCAAGATGGCCGCCTTCTTGACGTCACAGTGACGTCATTTTCAAAAACGGCATTTTTGGTCGATTTTTCAATCAGATTCTCCAAATTTTTTATTTATGCAATTTCTCCGCAAAAACTGCAAGATAAATTGGTAAATATTAATGTGATGTGAAATAAAATAGTTTTTGCCCGCTTTTAAATCGCGGAAGAGCAGAAATTTTGAAGAAATATGACAAGAAACATCACTTTTCTGGGACCCCACGTGGCCACCATCTTGAATTTTTCCATGATTCTCTGCCCGGCGGGTTATGCAAATAGGCTCTATAAAGTCTATAGGACTATAAAGTCACTGAGTTTCAGCTCTCCATTTTTGTCGGAGATAGCGCAGAAATATTGGTAGGGGGGCCATTTCGAATGTCGAGTAGCAGTATAGGAAATAGTACAAGTCAGTACGCATGCTACATGTCTTGCTGTCATCATTGAAAACTGTTGACCTGTTCTCTCTTGTAGTAACCATCTTTGGGTTTTTTTAATAATTTTTATTTCACACATATTTGAAATTGATGCGAACTATCGCGCGAAAAAGTAATTCGATTATTGACGAGAACATTATTTTGTGGGTGACGGCAGAATATTGAAGGTGGTATCTGACGCCTAAATATGGATCAACGTCCAAGGATCCATAACGGATAATCACCAATATAGATCAAGGACCAAGGATCCATAACGGACAATCACCAATTATATTCGATTGCTCAAATCCACACATTTAAGGCAGCGGGCAATGCTTTTACATTGGCAATCACGCAAAATAGTTATCCCAGTGACTTACAAAATACTGAAAATCCAGACAACTTTAAGATCGTATTGTCTCGGAGTTACACAGACATTCACAAACAGAAGACATCGCCTGTAAAAGTCTGTGAACAAAATAATACGACATTGCCATTGTAAACAAATGGTTCATTGCCTAACCTCAGCGTAACGTCACGTGGGCAATGACATTGTTTCGCGTCTCCTGCGACTAAAGAGTTCGATCTCGTGACCGTCCCGTTATATTTTCTTGTTCGAATCTATGCAATAAACCCCATTAGTCAGGGTTTGCGTATGGCACATATGTTCAAAGTCTATGTCTAATGGGTCTAATATGATAAATCATTTGAAAAATGGCACATACACGATAGACCGGGACAAGTATCATTCCGGTTAGAACATACAACTCCCAAGCAATAAGAATAGGTCCTGAATTAGTTTTTGATGAAGAGGCAAAGGCTGAGAAACTCTTACACCATCCATCTACGATTGAAATGGCTGGCCTATTTGGAAGCTGGAAAACTAAATGGATATAAGAATTATTACGTGACCTCGAAAGATGTGTAGCTCCCATTCCGCAGAGAATTATCTACTATTATTGTAAATGGCAGACCATATTCGAGGATATGAGTCTCGTAATTTTTGGTATAGAGTTTGCGAAGAGAATACCCATGAGATGATGGACACTTTGATCCCAGTGAAGAAATCTGACAATAGTGATTGATCTTAAGAGGAATTTCACTCATATGGTGACAGCCAGTATGAATGGTGGAGGAATCCAGAGTACCCAGAGAGAACCACCGCCCATCGGCAAGTAACTGGCAAACTTTTCATGATCTTACATCTTAGTTTGCTAAAGGCGTTTCACATTTGACTTACGGTAACACTACTCTTAGCTTATCGCTATGATCCGGCATGTATTTCACACGGCACCACGTATCTCGAGGGAGATAATCCTGTTCGAAAGTTGTTCCCAAGGCATCAAGTCACATGTCCGCCCCATGTAAACGAGCCAATGAAATTATCTGTATTTGAAAATTTCTCAGACATCACACATGTCAGTTTCGAGAGGCGCAAGGCTGGAGATTCTACGCGAGACCAAAACGAAGTTGTGTGAATTAGCTATTTTATTTCTCACTCTAGTGGAGCATGCTTCTTTGTTTTTCTTAACAAAAATCATATTACAAACGGCCTAACATGTTTGAAAAAATAAAATCGGCGGCAGTTCACAGGAAACTGATATGCTTTTTATTTTGTGATGGGAGCACTTCGAGGCCCACCAGGGATCATTTCAATCGATCTGTTTCTGAATGTGTGTCTTCGTTATATGAATGTGATTGCGCCGATGTCGGATGTCACGGGACCAATCGGATGTGACCATTTGGAAAACGCCCTATTATACTTAGATAGCACCCGTTACCGCATGGCTAAGAGCTGAAGTTTCTACGTATGATCGTGCCATGCGTTCGGATGATGATGATCTTATGACGGAGACTAAACAGGACACGAGAATAGTGGAATGTAAAAGGAGAGTTCTGGGCCATGGAAGCCATGGAAGCCGATGAGGTCACAAAAAACAATAATACAAAAATTAAAAAAAATATAAAAAATAGGTCACTAGGTCGCCATAAGTAGGTCACAATAAGTAAGTATATAATTAGGGTAGTAGATGACTATGACGTCATAACTAGTTCGAGACGACCTTTTAACAAGGTTAGTAGGTCGAGGTGACGTCACAGTCAATGGGTTTCAACGATTATTATGGATAAAGAATACTGATCAGCGATACGGATTTTATATTTTTGGAACATCACAATGTCTTTTCGGCATCATTGAAAACTGTTGACCCCTTCTCTCTTGCAGGAAACTAGCCTATGTTTATGTATACTATGATTGTCTTTTTGAATTTGGTGCTAATACTGTTATATGGATATGGAATAGGTCTTTGGATTATGGACGCGGATATCCTTTAATGAACGACGGCTGAATTATGAATGACGCACTATAGACGCTTGTATCACCACCAACATGGTCTTGCACTATGTTGCCCAATACAGCTGATACACATATAGTCTCTCTATATACATTCAAGAGAGTGTCTATCCCTTCCAACTAAATATACCGACTAAGAAAATGTACATACGAAATCGCCGGTTGTTCCATCGCGTTTCTCGAGATGAGATCTTTAAATTATGTATTAAGCATTTTTTCCTATCTCTATTAGCTTTCCCCCTATTAAGGGGAGAAGGTTTCGTGTAATAAGTAAGACTTACCACTGGTCTCTGATCAGTGGTGGATCGGTTCGTTGTACATCGAGTTGTCTGTACGGTTATTAACTGTAAGACTGCTCCAGAACCTTTACGTGTATTCTTACGTACGATGTTATACGCTCAGATGTATATCCCCTTATTAACGAATAGGTCTATCTCGCTTAAAATCAAATCGGTTACCTGAATTTCGCCTTATTGTGCAATACCGGGTATTCCACCGTGCTACGTCACATGGCGTCACAGCCAATGATGAACGGTTGCACAATTCCGACATAGTCTTGCACTATGTTTTGCAATACAGCTGATTTCATTATCATCACACATATATATATAGAACGAAGAATTTCGACTAATTATGCCATACTATTTAATATATAAGTATGTTGATTCGAGAGAAGTTGAGAGTGAGTGTCCGTTCGAATTAACCAGCTAAGTAAATACACCGAAGTCGTATTGATTCCTATGTTGATACTGTTGAATGCGGCATGAAATGCGTAAATTCCTTAGTTATGCCCCTAGGGCGTCCAAATTTTATTTTAGAATAAAAAAAAATTCGATTTTTTTTACTGCCGATTTTTGTCGAATTTTCTATAAATTATCGATGGCGATATCTCGGGAACTAAGACAGATAGATACTCGCGGCTTGCGGCGCCGTATTCCTCTCGTATAGATGTACAATTACGGTTCCATACAATTTTATCGCTCAACTGTAACTTTCGCCGCAATTAGACGATAATTGGTGTTACGTGATTCTGTGATTTCTCGGTAAATAAGCGACATACGCGCACGCTGTTTGTGGCGTTGTATTCCCCGTATCGAGGTCTACCGTAAGGCTCCAATACGAATTTATCGTATCTCCGTAACTTTCCCCTCTATTCGGGTGCGCACGCGTGGTGGTGGTGGTAGTAGTAGCGGTGTGTGATGGTGGTGGTGGTGTACTGGACACACACACACACACACACACACACACTTGGAGCGATAGTATGCTCTTTCTTGCACGCAGAGAATGTAAAATGTGTATGTATTATGGGAAAATAGGATGATTTGTTGACCATAGTGTTCCAGCACAGGCAGCAAATTCACACACTTTCTTGCACCCAGAGAATGTAGAATGTGTGTGTGGTCATAAGTAGGTCGAGACGACCCTTGTAACTAGGTTAGTAGGTCGAGTTGACGTCATATCCGTGTCAAAGATCACTTCCGGTCACGGTACGACCCAACAAGAGTTATCTCCCCCTACATATCGGTATGTTAGGCCTTATCTTAACGCCTTATCCCTACGTCCTAGCATACCAGTTTTTTTTTCTGGGCAAACCCCTGTTCTATTTATAAATCCCTCGGAAGTAGTAGAGAACGGGGAGTTTCGGAGGTGCAATGAAGAGCGTTTGGGGGGATGAGGGACTTTTTCCATATGGCTACCTGGTAGAGTTACTTAGCGTGTGTGAGGAGGAAGAGGAGGAGGAAGAGTGAGGAATGAGGAGGAGGAGGAAGAGTGGGGAATGAGGAGGAGGAGGAGGAGGAGGAGTGAGGAATGAGGAGGACGAGGAGGAGGAGGAAGAGTGGGAAAGGAGGAGGAGGAGGAGGAGGAGGAAAAGAAGAAAAATTACAAGCGTCTGGTCCGTCATTCATAATTCAGCCGTCGTCCATTAGAGAATATCCGCGTCCATAATCCAAAGACCTATTCCATATTCCATATAACAGTATTAGCACCAAATTCAAAAAGACAATCATAGTATACATAAACATAGGCTTGTTTCCTGCAAGAGAGAAGCGGTCAACAGTTTTCAATGATGCCGGCAAGACATCATGATGTTCCAAAAATATCAAATCCGTATCGCTGATCAGTATTCTTAATCCACAATATTCGTTGTAAAGTCGTCATCTAAAGAATGATGTATCTCAGTCACGCTTTGATTGTGACTGTTCATATAAGTACCATGAGGATCTTGAAGTACATGGGTTCATACGGCCCCTAGCCCCGGGTTAAGCGGAATTAGACACAAGTTACGAAACGTAGCGCCATAGATCTTGCACGCTACGTTCGTATTTTGCTATCAGCATGCGATATGTATCGCCAAATTTGAAAACTTTGAGTGGAGGCGCTTGGTGGAATAGCCCTGTTTTATAAGTTTCTGCAACAATGTTTTGTGACGTTGATTAAAATCGTCACATTTAACACAGGATCTAGCAAATGCTACTAGGCGTGATACGTATACGCCATATGCAGGCCCCACTGGAATATTGCTGTCCAGAAAGGGATAGTTTACGATGTCCAAATTGTAATCATCTCTTTTGTCATACAGTCGACGAGAGAGAAGGCCCGCTTCATTTTTATAGAGATATAGGTCTAAATATGATGTGCCTGTAGGGTCATCTGTAGTTTCCTTCAAATCCAGTGAAATCCAGTGAAGGTGGATATATATCCTTCACTGCGTCATTTATATAGCGATTATCCACAGCGAGAAGATCGTCTATATAGCGTTTGGTGAATGAGAAGGAACGGGCTTTGAATGGATCAGTTTTTGAAAGCGCCTGCATATAGTCATATTCATAAGAGAACAGATATAGGTCAGCCAATAGGGGTGCACAATTAGTACCCATTGGAATACCTATATGCTGTTGATATATTGTGTTGCCAAATTTCACATAGATATTTTTAATGAGAAATTCAAGCAACTCTATAAACAAAGAAACATCCCATGACCACTAAAGTTTTGCTCATCGGCCCAGCGGTGGCCCGATTACTTCGGTCCACCAGTGGCTGCCACTGTTGACTCAATTGTTGGCTTGACAATGGCTGCTATTGCTCACACGGCTGTTGATCAATCTTGTGATGATGTAAATACTCTAATAATTTAATCATAGGAAGTGATTCCCCGAGTGATTGAATTATTAGAATATTTCCAGCATCGCAAGAATGTTTCTGACTGATCAACAGCCGGGTGAACATTGCCAGCCATTCCCCGAATTCCTCGAAATCCTCAAATATTTCAATCACATCCAATTTTTAGACAAAATAAATCATTAAAGTAAATTTAATCACCCTCTAAAATCATTAAAATGATAAAGAAATAATGGATTATTTGTTGATTTTGGACCATTTTTCGAAGTGTAATAAATGAATATATGATCATAAATATTTATTTAGTACACTTCACAAAATGGTCCAAAATCAACAAATAATCCATTATTTCGTAATCATTATGATTTCACAGGGATAAATTTAGTGTAATGATCGTATTTTGCTCAAAAATTACATGCGATTGAAATGTTCGAGGATTCGGTGTACTTTCAACTAGACAATCAGCTGCACCTACTAATTAACACGACATGATGTAGTCTTCTTTTCAAGAAGCAACATTTTCACCAAAGAAGGCGTGTAAGACTCCATTTTTCAGCTCAGAAGGTCATGATAAAGGAGTAATCTCATTCTTTTGCCAGCTCTCATATCGAAGATTTTATTTCAGTCGATTGTCATGACACACAAGAAGAATTAAAATCTTCGAGAATTTTATATTCAAAACAACATTCTTGGCATAAAAATTCCACGATCAATTTTTCCAAATGTTTTCAGTGTTTTTGATGTTGTTCAAAATTTAAAATTATATCTTTTCTAAGAATACTAAGTTTCCTAATTCAGATTTTAAAGGGACTACAAAAACACAACACAATATTCAAAAGCCTAGTGGATATATTAAATTAAATCATAATTTTGGGACAAAGCAAATGCTTCAAGCCGACTATCTCCAGACTTTTTGAATGATGCTGCTTTGTCAGCTCGGCTCCTTCGCCTGTCACCTTGATCACATGAATTATTCCGACCGCCGACTGCTGTTTCAAGCTCTTTATCGTTAGTTTTCAGGTGATGTTTCCTCCTGCACTCTAAAACAGAAGCAGACAAGGCATTGGTCAAAATTATCCTGATATTAATGATTGAAAACAAGGATTTTTCTACTGTCAAGCTTTATACGAATGTAAGATCATATGCAGAATATCACCAGTGGTTCAATATATATCTCTGGCCGTAATCATGTTATCAAACTAAACCTCAAGGGAGAATTGCAAAAGCAAACCATTCAGACTAATTAAAACAGCCTGCGTCCCGTCCCAACCAGAGTTAGCAGTGCGTGTAATGCTTAAATTCTCTTCGATTACAAAATGGGTTTCATTATAAACAAGACCTCAACTGAGCCCAAGATATGCCTTTAAACATACACAGTAGAAACTAACAGGGCAATCCCCGAAAAGGAGAAAGGAGGAAAATAGCCTATGAGATAATGCGCAATAAAGGGATGCTTAGGAGATGATAAATCAGATCAGCTGATCAGTGATGTGTCAGTGATATTATGGGTTTAATTGATTAACATGTTTCAGGAAATCATACAACATATCATGATGCTCCATGATTTCAGGGTATAAGCTGGAAATTCATATCAAATGCTGATCCTGTAGGAAATTATGTTTTCATTCTATTAGGCTGACGAATCGCTACATTATCCTTCCAGAAATATTTAATATCTCGTTCAAAATAGGCTGAATACGTATAACCATAATACTTAATCTTTGAACTGTTTAGTCTGTAAATTTATGAACTATAAAAACATTGCACCACATGAGGGAGACAACTCTGTATAACAATGCAACAATATTAAAGGGAGGTAAATCTCGTTTTTTGACGCGACGATAACGTTTGCCTGAGCCTGTGCCAATTGTTTCTCCGAGTTAAATTAATTAATTAATACGTCGTTTGCCAAACCAATAAATTTTATTGACGTTTCACCGATCAAATGATTACATTAACTTTGCGACAAAGGCACTAATTAATGTGTTCGCTGAACAAGCAACGAAATATGGCGTCTACATAATCCATTTACTATGCATGCTAGAACAACAAAAAACCACTTGATTTGTTTATAGAATCTTACCGTAACAATAAACTGACATGCTAGGAAAATGTGATGGAACTCTTGGAACATGTTTATCTGGAGAGTGAATCTCCGTGGCAGAAATTAAAAGCAAATCACAGAATTTCTGGCTGGTCTTACATGCAGGTTTGAACGCATCTCTCAGGTAGACGATCACAGTACCGCGCAAGTAACTGAACAAGAATTTCGCGCCCAAAGTCGGCAGAAATTTCCCTCAGTAAATGAAATTAATTTTATACGTAGGCCCATCACAAATAAAGTTGTAGATATAACTGAATAATTATGCGATCAAACTGGTCAAAAATAATATAATTTATTTATGACATTTGTTTTGACCAACGATTAATCATTAATGTTACGTGGTACCACCAAGGCGTCGGTGATCGTTTGTAGCCCCGACGTCATCCACACGTCAGATGAGTTGGACGCTCCAAATTTATCGGCGGCCCGGGCCGTTCCGGTTCCCGATGCCGCCTGTGCCACTAGAGCCCGCTCCACTGCCACCAGTGGTCCACTATTGTTTGCTGTGTGGGTTTACGGTAGACCTCGATACGAGGAATACAAGGCCACAAACAGCGTGCGCGTATGTCGCTTATTTTATGAGAAATCGTCAAATCACGTAACACTAATTATCGTCCAATTGCGGCGTACATCTATACGAGAGGAATACGACGCCGCAAGCCGCGAGTCTCTATCTGTCTTAGTTTCCGAGATATCGCCATCGATAATTTATAGAAAATGTGACAAAAATCGGCAAGTGACAAGTTAAAAAAATATATATATATATATTTGTACTCCAAAACAAAATTTGGACGCTCTAGGAGCATAACTACGGAAGTTACGCATTTCATGCCGCATTCAACAGTATCAACATAGGAATCCATACGACTTCGGTGTATTTACTTAGCTGGTTAATTCAAACGGACACTCACTCTAAACTTTTCTCGAACCAACATACTTATATATTGAATAGTATGACATAATTAGTCGAAATTCTTCGTTCGATACGTATATGTGTGATGAGAATGAAACACATTCATCATTGACTGTGACTCCATTTGACGTAGCACGGGGGAATACCCGATAATGCACAATAAGGCGAAATTCAGGTAACCGATTTGATTTTAGGCGAGCTCGACCTATTCGTTAATAAGGGGATATACATCTGAGCGTATAATATCGTACGTAAGAATACACGTAAAGGTTCTGGAGCAGTCTTACAGTTAATAACGATATACACAACTCGGTGTACAACGAACCACTGATTAGAGACCAGCGGTAGAGATAAGCGAGAAATCTAATAGAGTTAGGAAAAATGCTTAATACATAATTTAAAGGTCTTATCTCGAGGAACGCGATGGAACAAACGGCGATTTCGTATGTACATTCTCTTAGTAAGTATATTTAGTTGGAAGGGATAGACACTCTCTTAAATGTATATAGAGAGACTATATGTGTATCAGCTGTATTGCGCAACATGGTGCAAGACTATGTTGGAGGTGAAACCCATTGACTGTGACGTCACTTCGACCTACTAGCCTTGTTACAAAGGTCGTCTTGACCTAGTTATGACGTCATAATAACCTACTACCCTAACTATATAAGGTCATACCGACCTATTTATGAAGATATGGTGACCTACTTATGGTGACCTCGTGACCTATTTTATTATTATTTGTTTTTTTATTTAATTTTTTTTTGTGACCTCCCCGGCTTCCATGGCTTACATGGCCCAGAAATCTCCTTTAACATTCTACTGAGAATTCGAGGCTAGTTCACCAAATGATCGCACCATGACAACTTATCTGTTATTTACTTATTGCAAAGCATGTTCAAGAGATGTTGAATTGCCAGTGTGTGGTTCTTTATAATAATATCATTGACACGCATCAAATTGCATCATTAGGTAGTCGTATTAATCCCCAACGACTACCTTATGAAAATGTAAGAAGACGCCATCCCTTGGCTTTATGCACATCTATTTATCTATCTGAAACCAAATACTCGGGAATATCAAACGTTGAAAGCAAATGTAATCCGAAGCGTTACATCGACAAAGTTGTAAAGCAATAGGGACTGAAAAAAACTATATAATTAGTACAAACTGGAGACAGGTTATATACGAGGTTCGCCTCACCTTGGTTCAAACGAAGTTCAGTTGATGGGCCAAAAGGGCAGCGTCAGCTCATAAATATGAGAGGAATTGGACAACGTCGAAGACAATTCTCCTCAGTAGAACAGATGATGAAGAAGGCATTCATCCTAGAGAGATCAGCCTACTAATACTGAGAGATGTATCAAATAGAATGTCTGGAGAAAGATAAATATGGTGATAATATCGATGCGAGGAAACAGTAGTATGTAATACGGAGTTATGAGAATACGTCGCAAGGTTAACGACCACGTGGTCAGATGTCATGAGAAGGTAGTCAACTTCAAATTAAAAAAAAAATCAAATGTGAGGAATATATCAAACGCAGTATCAAACAGAGGAAGTATTTATTCGAGAAAGTGAAAGGTGGGGAATACGACTCGGACAGTGATGATTCTGAAGTATTAATGATAAAATAATTATTTTGAATATTCAGAGAAATTTTACATTACAAGCGCCTAGTTCGTCATTCATAATTCTGCCGTCGTCCATTAAAGAATATCCGCGTCCATAATCCAAAGATCTATTCAATATTCCATTTAACAGTATTAGCACCAAATTCAAAAAGACAGTCATAGTATACATAAACATAGGCTGGTTTCCTGCAAGAGAGAAGAGGTCAAAAGTGTTCAATGATGCCGACAAGACATCATGATGTTCCAAAGATATAAAATCTGTATCGCTGATCAGTAGTCTTAATCCATAATAATCGTGGTAGAGTCGTCATCTAGAGAATGATGTATCTCAGTCACGCTTTGATTGTGACTGTTCATATGAGTACCATGAGGATCTTGAAGTACATGGGTTCATACGCCTCCTACATGTTCATGTTGTGTATGACAAAATGATGCAATGTTATGTACAACCATGTGCTGAATTGCTGTAGTGTATCTGGGTGATATAATGGATACAATACAAAGAAATAATATTGAGACAGACCCGAGGAACCTTAGTGCAGGTTTCTCGGCCGAGTCTCTAATAGTTCGAAATGCACTAAGACCTTTTTCAATCCAAATCACAGATATATTTCTGACAGCAAAGCAAGGCCACGGCATCAAACCTTGTAATATTGCGCTTGATGATTGTTTAGCACCGAATTCTACATGTAATAATTTCAAATTTTCTAAGTGTGGACATCGTGGATGTCTCACGTGTCCACTCTTTAATACGTCAGCTTCATTTAGTTCCGCGTTAACTGGTAACTCACATTCTGTTAACTCGTATGTTGATCTTAGTTGTTCTACTACAAACTGTATTTATTTAGTTTCCTGTAAGAAGTGTGGTCAACAGTATGTTGGCAAGACCACCCAAAGACTCCATCTGAGGGTGAACGGTCACAGAAAATCCGTTAGGAAAAAGCAATTGCTTATAGGTAGACATTTTTCTGGACCCTACCATGGCTGGGATAACTTTAGTATTCAGATCATAGACGTCGTCTATCCATCTACTAAGGATTCCCCCTTTGGATTTGAGAGAAAAATCCGAGAGCGGGAATTATTCTGGATGCTAGAACTTGGGTCAGTGTTTCCGTTTGGTTTAAATGATAATGTCAGTGGGTTCGGCAATGCTACAAACCGCCGTTCAAATATATCCAACATTACACAACTATTTAAACCCCATCAACGGAGACAACGCAGCCATGGTTGGCGAAAGTTTAATAGTTCGATGATTCACGATCATATCACTTTAAATTACTTAGTGGGTTTAACTAACGCACCCAATAGTATACATAGCTTACGTACAGTTCTGTATTCGTTACCTATGAGAGCTTTAAATCAAATAGCCAGAGATATACAACAATCTGCGTCTTCAGGAAATATAATACCATCAAAAATCAGTAAAGTATGTCAAGATATAGCGTATTTTCGGTTGTATCGTCCAGTGAACATAATCGAAACATCTCAAGATCGGCTTTTCTTGAAACTCAACTACTTAGATAAAGGACTGAACAGCATTAATTTACCTCGAATCCTGCATGATCCAGAGGTACGCAACGCTGTACCAAACTATTTCAAGTTCACAGAACCTCCTTGCATTTCATATAACTATACTAAATCTATAGCCACCAAAATAATCAATTACTCCAATGCTGTCAAGGAGTTTGACTGGAACTTATACACGTCAGGAGGCTATAGTTGTGATTGTGAATTGTCGAAATTTATCTATACACCATGCAAACACATTGTGACTGGTGACCTTGATGTGGTGAGTGATAAGGATCTGAAATTACTCCTGATGAAAGGACCTAAATATAGAGAGCCAAGAAGAATAAATCTGAAGGCCGACCAGAAGATAGTCCTTCCTGCATTAGAACAGTACGTTATTGGTCTAAGCGAGAAAAAGTTGAACCTACAGTACTCGCTGATTGGCTGGACCTCACCAAGAGCAAGGTCGTTGAAACAATCCGCCATATTGACAGAAGTATTCTTCCCCAAGCAAAACAAGTACTGAGAAACTTCAATTCGCAAGAAGTTCTAGCAAATGTCCAGAGTAAATTCGTCATAGTCCCAGCAGACAAAGCTCCGAATAGTAGTAGTAGTAGTTCTTTATTATTTATAGTGGCAGGTACATAACAAAACCAAATATATCAAACATTACACAACACCACCCAGCCCATACGGGCTTATCAGCCACTTTAAACAAATGAATATTTAAATCACGTGGCACGGTACGCATATAAAACATTTCAGCTTTCCGGATAAAATGACCAAATTTCCTTGTGTGGATTTCAAAAAGGTATTTCAGCTTATCAGCGTTAGATAGATTTCCAAAAACTACGTCTTTAAACAAATATTGTCTTTCATCTTCATAAACAGAACAGTAAAAAACAAAGTGCTCTTCATTCTCAATTTGATTAGCGTCACATAATGTACAAATTCTATCATTAACATTTTCTCCACGGTATCTACCGACCTCAATTCTTAAGGGCAAAACACCACATCGAAATTGAGCAGCAAATTGAGAATAATATAATATTCATATGTAAATATTACTATTACCAGGTGCTGGTTAAAGAATTGAGTGTAGACATATCTTCATCAAATACGTCTACTTACTCCTAAACTGCATTTACTCTGGAAGATTTATTTAACAATCACAAAAACTTTCTCAGGGAAAGAGGTATTTATCTTCCAACCAATCATAACGACATACCAAAAATATACTGGACTCCCAAAATGCATAAATCACCATACAAAGCTAGATTCATAGCTGATTCTAGAAGCTGCACCACCAAGCTTCTTTCAACCCTATTGACGAGGGCCCTTCAGGAGGTAAAAGTATTTTGGGAAAGGTATTGCGCCACTATTTCTAAGAACTCTGGCGTTGAATGTATGTGGATATTGAAAAACTCAAAATGTCTTACGGAAGAACTTGATGCTAAAGGTCACATACCGTACAGACTTGTATCCACATGGGATTTCTCCACTCTCTATACTACAATCCCTCATCAGGACCTTATTGACCGTATAAGTTCATTAATAGTATCTGTGTTCAAGAAAACTGATCGTAGATATATTAATGTCGGAAGCCATAAAGCATTCTTTAGCTCGACTACATACAAGAGATATCATTCATGGGATGTTTCTTTGTTTATAGAGTTGCTTGAATTTCTCATTAAAAATATCTATGTGAAATTTGGCAACACAATATATCAGCAGCATATAGGTATTCCAATGGGTACTAATTGTGCACCCCTGTTGGCTGACCTGTATCTGTTCTCTTATGAATATGACTATATGCAGGCGCTTTCAAAAACCGATCCATTCAAAGCCCGTTCCTTCTCATTCACCAAACGCTATATAGACGATCTTCTCGCTGTGGATAATCGCTATATAAATGACGCAGTGAAGGATATATATCCACCTTCACTGGATTTGAAGGAAACTACAGATAGCCCTACAGGCACATCTTATTTAGATCTCTATCTCTATAAAAATGAAGCGGGCATTCTCTCTCGTCGACTTTATGACAAAAGAGATGATTACAATTTCGACATCGTAAACTATCCCTTTCTGGATAGTAATATTCCAGTGGGACCTGCATATGGCGTATACATATCTCGCTTAGTAGCATTTGCTAGATCCTGTGTTAAATGTGATGATTTTAATCAACGTCACAAAACATTGTTGCAGAAACTTATGAAACAGGGCTATTCCATCAAGCGCCTCCACTCAAAGTTTCTCAAATTTGGCGATACATATCGCATGCTGATAGCAAAATACGAACGTAGCGTGCAAGATCTATGGCGCTACGTTTCGTAACTTGTGTCTAATTCCGCTTAACCCGGGGCTAGGGGCCGTATGAACCCATGTACTTCAAGATCCTCATGGTACTCATATGAACAGTCACAATCAAAGCGTGACTGAGATACATCATTCTTTAGATGACGACTTTACAACGAATATTATGGATTAAGAATACTGATCAGCGATACGGATTTGATATTTTTGGAACATCATGATGTCTTGCCGGCATCATTGAAAACTGTTGACCGCTTCTCTCTTGCAGGAAACAAGCCTATGTTTATGTATACTATGATTGTCTTTTTGAATTTGGTGCTAATACTGTTATATGGAATATGGAATAGGTCTTTGGATTATGGACGCGGATATTCTCTAATGGACGACGGCTGGATTATGAATGACGGACTAGACGCTTGTAATTGATAAAACATGTATTACACTATATATTGTGTTCTGGTTTGATGACGTCATCATGGTACCTTGCTGGTTGTGTTTTGTATAAGATAGCTTCAGTATGATTTAGGTAAATGTGCATAAGGGTGATAATAATAAAACTTCGAATGGAGTTATCTCTTCTTATACTCATCATCCCGGAAGCCTCTTTGTGAGTACATGGTTGCATAATATACGTCGGCACGCGGCATGCGGTTGGAGTTAGTAGAGTAGAAAAGAAAGTTCAGGCCACATATGAAATGTGAAAGGGAGCATTGAGCAGTGACGTCATTTGACCTTGTGAACTTTTGGTTTTGTGAACTTTTTTTAATCGCCTAAACTTTTACCACGTGAACTTTTAACATTTTGATACAGGTCTATTTATGCTCAATGGAGAGAGAGAGAGAGAGAGTCGCATTTAATTCTTTTGTGTGAGCAGAATATTAACACTGAACGTATACTGCACCTATTGTCTCTCTCCATTGAATTTGAGTGACTTCTTAAGGGATTTTCTTTTGAAGTTTATAGAGCAGCTGTCTCCTTGGTTTTCTTTATACCACCATCCACAGGCAGTTGTTTCAGTCCGCCTACCCCGTTCGTACCCTTTGTTCTTAAAAGAGTCAAATGTGAATGCTATATATAGACCAGGGAGCAACGTCAAATGAGCAGGGAATTGGGCCAATCGGAATAGAATCGCCAAGTTCGATCACGTGATTAGTCAGACTATAAAATATCCCACTCAATGCACACATCTGTAAATAATATACACTGTAAAGGGGTTCCTCTTGGGGTTGATTAATATAGTAACTAACTCAGTCTAAATGCACTACACATTACACATAGGATTAGAAAAATATTAAAGTTCAATATAAAATAATTGTTAATATTACGATGGAATGCATTGGAGAAGACGGAACAATCTCAAATTTTTGACAAGTGAAATAAGCCCTGATATCATATGTATACAGGTAGCCAGAAAAGATTAAAGGATATGTGACGACAATACGGGAATAATTCCCTTGTGTGTGAAGGTAATGAAGCTGATTTTTTTTTCCAATCCAAAACATGCCAAATCAGATTTTTCTAGGAGTTTACATACTGAAATATCAGTCTCGAAAAAATTGCGATTCTTCGTTGTATAAAAATGGAGGTATGATTGATTAAAGTGTGCTTCTCGTCTTGATTTGGTATTTTTGAGGCATTTACAGTGAGGATTTTCTCTTATAGCAAAAATATGACACCTCAAACCAAAATAATTTTTCACACAATATATAAGGAAGTTTGTTTATTGGAAAGAACCACGAATGGTTTTGGTTTGAGGTGTCATATTTTTGCTACAGGAGAAAACCCTTTATGAAAAGGCTCAAAAATATCAAAATAAGCCCGGGAGCACATTTTGATCAATCTTATCTCCATTTTTATGCAACTGAACATCTCACTTTTTTCGAGGGGATATTTCAGTGTGTAATCTTCCAGAAAAATGTTATTTGGCAGCTTTTGGAGTGACAAAAAAATCGGCTTTATTACCGTCACACACAAAGGAGTTTTTCGTGTGTAAACGTAACATATCTTTTGAAATAAAGGGACATAAGCCATATAGGCCAGACAGACTAAACAGGCCAAAGAAAGGAAACGCCATTCTAGAGAAGGAAGAACTCATCCAGTTAGAATTAGATAAGAGCACTGAATGTAATGATTTCGAATGGCAAGCCATACGGGAGTTCCACAAAAATATGAATCTGTACTCTTCTGGTACTCTTCTGGTAATGTAGTAGAAACAGTAGAAGTAGTAATTGGTGGATTTGGTGGTGGTGTGTGTGGTGGTGGTAGAGTCTGTAAATATAGGAATGAACATGTGTCCATCATCAGTCCATATGTATTGGTCGACTGATGAACATGTCGTGTACGTGTACGTTCTGTCAGAGAACCTTCTCTCGTCGCGATAGTATGCTCAGGCACATTCAACGCAAACACAACCAAGAGACACAGCCGAGTCCCGCTATAGGTCCAACAAGAGCAGTAGAGCATCCCTATACGATGACGGCGAGCGGCCCTACGGCATGTGGAAAGACGTCCTGGGTGATGAAGTTCTTAGAGGCAGGTGTGGCAACCCCAGCTCCGACACGTGTTGTTTGGTGTTATAGCCAATGGCAGCCCGCCTACGAAACTACAAGGTTACAGAATGTGAGCTTCGTCCCAGGGATTCCCCACGACATAAACGAACCGTATTACTTTGACCCCGAGCAGACCAACGTGGTAGTGCTAGATGATCTGATGAGTGCGGCCAAGGACAATTCACACGTCGCCGACTTGTTTACTAAAGGATCCCATCATCGGAATCTGTCCGTCATCTATTTGACCCAGAATCTCTTTCCTCAAGGGAAGGCGTCCAGAGATATTGCCTTGAACTGCCAATACTTTGTGTTGTTCTCCAATCCCATTGACAGAGCACAAATCAGTGTGTTTGGTAGTCGAATCTATCCTCAGAACATCGACCATTTTATGCAGGCGTTTCAAGGGGCGACAAGTCGTCCGTACGGCTACCTGTTCGTAGATTTAAAAGCCCATACCCCCGAAGATCGTCGGCTGACGACCCACCTGTTACCCGGCGAGGAATCACCGCAACGTCATATACCCCTACACCATCCGCCGAGTCCACTCCTGGCAGAGCAGCAGCAGGAACCCACCCCCATACAGCGGGTCCGCTTCATACCATCAGTCCCGAAATATCACCCAACCGTGAAGGCCCAACCCGTACCCGTACAAGGGAATGAACATAATGTGAACTCGAGGCTATGGAAGGATTTGTTCAAAGAAAGTATGGACGCCGAGATGGGCGAGACGTTGAGGGCCACAGAAAACAAATTTCAACACAAAGGATATTCGAAAAAAGAAGCCGCAATTTTAGCCCATAACAGATTGGCACCCAGACTACGACGGGCTTTACGTCAGCAGTATGTCGACATCGTGACCCATATGAAATTGTTGGACAAGGACCCAGTCCATATGGAAATCGAAAGAACAGCGTCGATGTTGAAAACCTCGGGCATGAACTGGAAAGCGGCGTATGTCAGAGCAATAGCATAAAAGCAACATTTGTTTAAACGCATCATTAAACGACGTTAAAGCGTTAAGAAAGTGTGTTAAAGCGTTGAGACGAGCGTTAAGGCGTACATATAGGACGTTAAGGCGTAACAGTGTGCGTTAGCGGGCGTTACTGTCTATGAAAGCGAGTGTATTCCCAAAACACGCACAGTCGACGTTCAACCGTCAACATGGCTTATACTTGTTCTGAGTGTGAACGCACGTTCACCAGACATTACGATATGATGCGACACCAGAAAAATATACATAGGATTGAAGACGGCGAGGAGTCCGTTGAATCGGATGCTGATACAGAGATCGATGAGAGTGTATCGACTGATACCGAATCCAAGATTGCTGACAGTCTATCTACTGATATGGAGAGCTTGACCTCAGATAGTCAGACTACATCCCAGGAAAGTGAGGCAGAACCTACCTTCTGGGATCGTATTGTGACAGCAGCTATCAATACTCACGCTGAAGCGATCGAGGACGCGGGACAGGATAACTTACAACAGGCGTACACCGAAAAGCGGCCCCGCATCAGGAAAACAGCCATGGCGATCTATGAACAGTATACCTTACTACCGCTTGAAATGAAAGGCGACCCCACGCACAGGTCCATCATGAAGACCACCCACCGAGGCCCTGGAAAATTCGATTAGAATGCGCAAACAACTGTTTCAGGATATGCTGCCCGACGAATATCCAGGCCTGACCGACGACGATTAGAACAAACGGATGAGAGCGAACAGGGCCGAAGATGGGACTTTCTTAAGGACGGTTTCTGATAGGACAAGTGCAACCGAGAATACATCTAACGGGCAAGAACGAATATGGCACGACCAAATGGCGGTCTCTGATTGGACAAGAGACTTCTTGAATTGTAAACATACCCAACGCGGCTCCCCCAGCGTGGGTATGTTATGATGGAGGGGAAAATAAACTATATGAAAAAAACTCGTTGTTGTTGTTGTTGTTCTCTCATCCTTGTTGTTGTTGTTCTTCTCTCATCTGTCTATATCATGGCGTCAAGGCGTTATGCTAGGGCGTTAAGGCGGACGTTGACGGGCGTCACTGCATTTCCAATGAATTAGTGACAATTTCATGAAAATCAGAGCTTTTGGGCTAATTCACCAGGGCGTTGAAGCGTTGAGCTTGGCGTTGGCGGGCGTTGCTCACAATTCCCTGTTTGCGCATGCGCAGAATGTAGACAACGGCCGAGACACTAGTCCAGGCGGATGCCCCCTCACATAGACTTCACATTGATAACTCATACGGCTCCATCGGCCCATTAGGGGCTCCCCTATATCCCAAAACGTCTATTTCCATACCCTTTTCCCACAATTCCCTGTCTGCGCATGCGCAGAATGGTGACAACGGCCGAGGCACTAGTCCAGGCAGATGCCCCCTCATGTGTGCTTCACATTGATACCTCACTCGACTCCATAGGACCACTAGTGGCCCACCCAGACCCCAAAACGTCTATTTCCATACCCTTTGTCCACCGCGCATGCGCAGAATGACGATATTCCTACCCCACATCCACCCAGTCAGATGCTCCTTCACGAATGCTTCACATTGATACCTCATACGACTCCATAGGACCAATAGTGGCCCACCTCGACCTCAAAACGTATATTTCCATACTCTTGGTCTACTGCGCATGCGCAGAATGACGTCAGTTCCACGTCACACCCACCCCGTCGGATGCCCCCTCACATAGGCTTCACATTGATACCTCATACGACTCCATAGGACCACAAGTGGCCCATCCAGACCCCAAAACGTCTATTTCCATACCCTTTTCCCACAATTCCCTGTTTGCGCATGCGCAGAATGTTGACAACGGCCGAGATACTAGTCCAGGCGGATCACATAGGCTTCACATTGATACCTCACTCGACTCCATCGGACCATAGTGGCTCCCCTAGATCCCAAAACGTCTATTTCCATACCCTTGGTCTACCGCGCATGCGCAGAATGCGATATTCCAACCCCACACCCACCCCATCGGATGCCCCCTCACATAGGCTTCACATTGATACCTCGCTCGACCCATCGGTCCATTAGTGGCTCCCCTAGATCCCAAAACGTCTATTTCCATACCCTTGGTCTACCGCGCATGCGCAGAATGGCGATATTCCAACCCCACACCCGCCCCATCGGATAGGCTTCACATGGATACCTTCAACTCCATGGGACCATTAGTGGTTGCCCTTCCAAAACGTGTATTTCCATACCCTTTGTCCTCCGCGCATGCGCAGAATGACGCTATTTCAACCCCACACCCAGCCCATCAGATGCCCCCTCACATAAGCTTCACAATGATACCTCATACGACCCCATCGGATCATCCATACCCCATACAGGCATTTTCTCGTATAGATTTAATATGCAAATGTTCGAATCAGGGAAGATAACCCGGCATTTGCCAAAAACCACAAAAGTGCATCAAGAGTTACCTCCCTTTTGCGGGGGAGCTCTCTTGAGCTGGTGGCGCCCCCTGTCGGATGGTTTAGGGAAATCAAGAGTTACCCCTCAAGTTTAAGTGCAAAGAGGTCAATGAGACCTTTTTTAGCCTTATACTACTACTCTTATAAAATAGGGCTATACCACCAAGCGCCTCCACTCAAAGTTTCTCAAATTTGGCGATACACATCACTTGCTTCTAGCAAAATGCAAGCGTAGAGTGCATGTTGTATGGCGTTACGTTCCGTATCTTGTGTCTAATTCTGCTCAACCCGGGGCTAGGGGCCGTATGAAACCATGTACTTTAGGATCGTCATGGTGTTCATATGAACAGTCACGATCAAAGCGTGTCTGATCGAGATACATCAGTATGTAGATAACGGATTTACAACGAAAATCATGGATTAAGAATACTGATCAGCGATACGGATTTGATATTTTTGGAACAGCATGATATCTTGCCGGCATCACTGAAAACTGTTGACGGCTTCTCTCTTGCAGGAAACTAGCCCATGTGTATGTATACTATGATTGTTGGTTTCTTTTAAGTTGGTGCTAATGATGTTATGTGGAATAGGTTCTTGGATTATGGACGCAGAAATTCGTTAATGGACGACGGTTGAATATTGAATGACGGACTAGATGCTTGTACTTTAATGAAAATATTACTGGCAAACTACTAAACGTAGCACGAAGACATATTCCAGTTTCGAATGAGCGCCCCAACAAAAATCCTGTAGCCTGGTGGAACCAAGATGGTGGAAAGAATGTCGCGACGACGAAAGGATCACCCAGAAAACAAAAAAACGTCGGCTTCGAAGTGATCACAAAATAGGCTAGCCGAGAAAAACATCCAAGAAGCTAAATCAGTATACTGGGGTGAGTTTTGCAACACTCCAGATACGAAAACAAATTTTAAAAAATGTATGGAATAAAATAAATGAAAAAACATACAAAGACTGTTAACTAACGCTATTTCAAAACATAAAAAAAAAGTAATATAGAAAAGGCAGAAGATCTAGAGGCATCTTAGCATCAAACAGTAGCGATCGCAATCTGAAACCAAAATTCAGAAATATCAAAGACGAAAGAAAATTGTACATTGACCCTAATGACTATTTAACTATCTGAACGGAAGCTTCGAATAATGAATACAGAAAAGCTCTATACTCTAAAAAAAGCTAACCCGGCGAAGAGAAAAGCTAGGGTATACAATCCTCAATTACCTGGCAAACACAATCTATGAACTAATTTTGGAACTAATTAATATCAACTGGATACTCCCAATTAAATGGAAATCATCTGTTGTTATCACAATATCAAAACCAGGTAAAGACTCATCGGACAGTAAGTCGTACAGGCCAATATATCTCACGTCAAATTTATGCAAAATATTGGAAACCATGCTAAAAATATACCTGAATACTACTTAGAAAACAACAAATTACTAAACAAAACACAAAACGTTTTTCTTTTTCGAAAAAAACAAGCACTATAGGCCATATACCCAGACTACAACACTCAATCAAAAAGGGTAACGCCAAACACCAATACACATTAGGCATATTCTTGGATATAGAAAGAGCATTTAACCTTGTGTAGCAGGACAGGATAATTGCTCAGTTCAACAACGTCGGAATTAAGTGTAAGATAAAACACTGAATAAAAATAAACCGACAAAAACATTACCTCACAATGCAGCGTGATCAGACCGATCCTATTCAATGTGCTTATAAACGAACTAGAGGTAGAAATTGACTCTAAACATCCCGAATCTGAACAATCCCTATTTGCTGACGATGCTGCCTTATGAAAAACTGCTGGCTTCGTAAAAACACTATATGCAAAATTACAACACATATAAGGGAAGTGGGGAGAGGTGCCGACATACTGACAGAGCCACATGACTTCACAGTATAGTCTTCTGGTTAACCTATTCTAAAGCACATATCAAGAATCTAACGATTCGTGATATGTACGTGTTGTATCTCAGGTAAGCTTTTATTATACCTGTTCATGTGGCAACTTGGATGACATGACCACACGGCCCCTAGCACCGGTATAAGCGGTATTAGATACAAATCTAGAGAGCTATGATGGAAATGCTCTGACAACTAGTATATTGGTAAAGACACTTGATTCAATTAGTCGCTGGGTCGGTAACTGGAGATTCGATTTTCAGCTGTGAAAACAACGGGTATTCTATTCTCAAGTAAACAACAATGGTAGTCAAGCAATCACTAGGGAGCCAGAAAACCAAGTTTAATACTAGTGTTATATACTACTACTTTTAGTCTAGCATGGGTGCCGGCGCACGTAGATATCATAGGAAGAGAAGCCGCTGATATAGGACTGCCAAAGATAGCTTCACCAAAACTGCACCTGACGTGACCATATGATTAGGAACTAAGGAACTGAATATTATCATTAGAAGCAAAATAGATAGGAAATGGAAAAGGGATTGGAATCGAGAAAATCGTGGCTAATGGCCACATAGGATTCTAAATGGGGGAAAAGGACGGGCTTGTGGATTTCAGTTAGAGATAGTAAAGGTGACGACCGCATAATCGCAAGATTAAGATTAGGATTAGGCAAAACCGGACTGAAATCACACCTCTCTATGCTAATCAAGAACAATATGTACCTCATGCAACAACGAAGGAGAAACGATATTGCATTTTCTACTCAAATGCCATACACATGACCCCCACGTAAGGTAAACACCACCGAAATAGCTCACATCAAACCGACTGGCTATAATTGTATGAAGACATTGCATAATCCACATATTTATATCCTGAGACAGTCAAAAGTCCATGGAAACATGTTCGGCTGAAAATGAACTATTGAATTGGAGCGATATGCAAGAGGTGAGAAAAATTGACGACGTCTGGGGACTAAAAAGCAGCCATATGATTATACAGGAAAGCTTTCCTTGGCACCTCACATTCAGATCCGAGAATACGATGGATTCTCGGAGGTAGCCTAAGTAGCTCAGCCGCGCTTTTTTTCATAGTGGAGTTACCTTGATACTGAGGTCCGACTGTTCCATTCATTCGTCAATATATATCACCGTCGCGAACAAAGAGTAGCAAGTTTCGGAATAAACTAAATAAACTAAAGCCACCTTAATTGGGTCGTTATGTTACAATACTTTCAAAATCTTTAAAAAGAAATACATGAAACCCCTATACACAGTACCCGCAGGATTTTTTTAACAATAAAATTGGCCATAGCTGAACTATATGATCCACGGCGATACCTTGATTCTGAGGGCTGATTGTTCTACAGATTCACTAATCTTTACAATCAAAAGATACAGGAATATTTGGGTCTAAATTATGGTACTGTAACTGAGGCAACGAAGATTCTTTGATATTGATGGCCGTATGTCGCATTTCCAGCAAGTACATAAATAACCCAGCACACCATGTAAAATCACAAACCCACCGGAAATACCCGAGCCCGTATTCCTCACCTACCTCATAGAAAATTAACTGCTTACTCGCTTGATTATTTATCTATTTATCCTACTCTTTCTTCCTTTCTTTCTTCCTTTCTCCCTTCCTTTCTTTCTCTCTTTACATATCATTCACTGAAAGGTAACACAGCTCAATACCAAGACAGAACCCCGAAAACAGACCGCCTTGATACGAAGCTAAAGTGGTTTCCTGAAGATCACACTATCAAAACAGGTACAAAAACCTTCGAACTGTTATGCACAACCGGGTGAAGCATGCCATTCTGTTTGCTAATACACATTTCTGCTGATTTGAACGACACACTAGTCCAGGCGGGTGCTCCCTCACGAGAGCTTCAAAATAAGACCTCATACGACACCATAGTATCATTAGGGGCTCACCTAGACCCCAAAATGTCTATTTCCATACCCTTTTCCCACAATTCCCTGTCTGCGCATGCGCAGAATGTTGAACACGAACGACGCACTAGTCCAGGTGGATGCTCCCTCACGAATGCTGCACATTGATACCTCACTCGATCCAATCGGCCCACTCGTGGCCCACCCAGACCCCATAACGTCTATTTCCATACCCTTTTCCCACAATTCCCTGTCTGCGCATGCGCAGAATGTGGACAACGACCGAGACACTATTCCAGGCGGATGCCTCCTCACATAGGCTTCACATTGATACCTCATACAACTCCATCGGCCTATTAGGGACCCCCCTCGATCCCAAAACGTCTATGTCCATACCCTTTGTCTACTGCGCATGCGCAGAATGTCGATATTCCAACCCCACACGCACCCCATCGGATGCTCCTTCACGAATGCTTCACAGTGATACCTCATACGACTCCATCGGGCCATTAGGGGCTCCCCTAGATCCCAAAACGTCTATTCCATACCCTTGGTCTACCGCGCATGCGCAGAATGACCATATTCCAACCCCACACCTAGCCCATCGGATGCCCCCTCACATATGCTTCACATTGATACCTCACTCGACTCCATCGGACCACTAGTGACCCACCTAGACCCCAAAACGTCTATTTCCCTACCCTTGGTCTACCGCGCATGCGCAGAATGACGATATTTTAACCCCACACCCACCCCATCAGATGCCCCTTCACGAATGCTTCACATTGATACCTCATACGACCCAATCGGTACACTAGGGACCCCTCTCGGCCCTGAAGATTGCCGGAGAATGCCGGAGAATTTGGGACTACTTTCTGTCCGCGGAGGCAGACCGCATCACCGCGGAGGAATACACACGCCCGATTCACGCAGACCGGAAGTGACGTCATACATGACGTCACACTTGCGCAGAACACCGCCACAAAATCTCATACCTGCGCACAACACTCCTGCGCACACCACTTTCTCGCGCATGCGCACTGACACCAATATGGCTCGAAATCACCTTTGGTTACTACTCAAGTACATAAATAACCCAGCACACCTTGTAAAATAACAAACCCACCGGAAATATCCGAGCCCGTATTCCTCACCTACCTCATAAAAAATTAACTGCTTACCCGCTTGATTATTTATCTATTTACCCTACTCTTTCTTTATTCCTTTCTTTCTTTCTTCCTTCCTTCCTTTCTCTCTCTCTTTACATACCATTCACTGAAACGTAGCTGTTTGCTAATACACATTTCCGCGAGCAATATTACAGGCGCAGATTTCTACAGACCAGTCGTGGTTCTGCTATTTTTTTGTGTACGACAAAGGAAACAACCACGAAGAGAGACGAATTATGACAATTACACATTAAAAGCTCTCTAAAAACGGAATGACTGATATAGATAGTCGAACTTGCATATATATGATAGACATTTTAATTTTTTAACACTCTTATCTCCTGTCATTTTTTTTAAGTTCACAGGGTCAAATGTGGATTCAAACTGATTATTTAACTACCGTACTGTAGTTGAAATGACGATGGCGAATCCGTCTCTCTATAGCTCGAAATGACGTAATAAATAGGTCATGGCTCCATGGTTCGTGTGTTGTCACATTTCACCTTGCTGTCTGCACCCGTAATCTTAATCTTCGTCCTTGACCTTCATGTTTGATCTTAACAGTTTACATTTCGGTGATTGCGTCACTTCCACTGATGACGTAATTTTCGGTGATAATATCTTTTCCCGCGATGACGTCACGTCCGATGATTACGTCAGGTGATTAAGTCAGTTCCGGTAAGTAGTCATTTCCGGTGACTATACACTGCCCTTTGCTCCTGCCCCAGTACTGTCGGTTTTATACTACTGCCCCCTGTGTGAAAGTGTGTTTTCCTATAAATGTCCCCGCTTCACACCTTTCGAAAATACAGTGTACTGTGTACTTCGAGTCACCGTTTGTCCCTTTTCGATTTAATCTTTTTTTTTTCATTATTATTATAAATCGACTCGTTCTTAATAAATCGGAGGAATAGTCACGAAAACATGCACGGAATTCGGTTCAAGTTAAATCGTACCGGTGTATCAAGAGATTGCTCACGCAAATTACTTATATATAATCGGACATTAGTTGATTCAAAGATATGTAAAATCAGCTATTAGGGATTTAAATCGGGATATAAAAATTAAATATATATAAATATTCTAAAAGTTTACTAATGCTATCGGAAAAATAGTCAGAACAAACATTATCATGATCTATCAAAGTTAAAACATTTCAACACAGCGGCCTAATTCCTTCTAATTTATAACGTAATATATTCATAATAACATAATTTTTACCCGTTTTAATAACATTATGAAAACAAAATTGATTTTTAATAACATTATGAAAACAAAATTGATGTGTTCGTGATGTTTACAGGACATATGGATAGGCTACACACGCAATTTCCCCACAGAACGGACCGGAGTTGCGAGGAGAATGGACGGACAAATGCAATGGACCAGAGCGGAGACGGACTTTTGTGGACCGTTACGGACAAAACCATTGGAGAATGGCCGTTACCAGTGTTCTCCGGTCGTTTCTGGTCCGGAATGGTACCATTGTCTCGTTCTCCGTTCATTCTCCGTTGCAGCTCTTTGTTATCTTACGGTAGAAATAGTCTAATATATTGACGGTCCGCTCATTCTCCGTTTTCTCATGAGAATGAACGGAGAATGGGTCATTGGAAACGAGCGGAGACGGCACGGAGACGATTGTATGTGAACTCTCCTGTTTGGAGGCGGATAAGTCAAACAGCGTTCCAAGTCGCGCGCTCACGGTCAGCTGTTTTCAAAATCTCAGTGGAAGCACAACACTCGTGAGCAGGTGCCCTTCCACACGAAACAAATATCGATGACGACGTCCGATTTGCTCACCAGATGACCTGAACTGGCCCCTGGGTCTTCTTGACCACCTGTGCTGTTCTCAGAGAACAGTTTATCTGCTTGATGTCGACGTTTTCATACAGCCTGTTACAACAACAACAGTGACAGCAAGCGTCGGGCAGTGATGATGGTGATTGACCAGTTGACAGTCGAATAGCCAATAGGATTATAGCAACAGGTAACTATGAGAGTGTTTATAGCCTGATATCATTACCGTAATTAACGAAATTCTGAAGAATTCTTCAACAACAAAGAATCCGGAACATGGGCCCAACTTAAGTAAACCTTGCTGCTCCAAAACAACCCATGGTCATAGGAAACATGTGACAATGCTGCAGGCCTCTGATATATAGAGAAAGTTATATCAGAGGCCTGCAGCATTGTCAATGCATATCATTGACAACCCTTCTCAGATGTTTGCATCAGAAAAGGCAATGACCAATGACATGCATGAAAGTTTGTTATGGAGCAATTTTGATTAATCAAAGCTTCAGAAATGTTTTATCATTTATTGAAAGACAATAGGCCATATGTTTGAAGATTAGTGTATAAGTAGTCCTTGGCAGTTCAAGTTGTGAGGATTATCTCAGCTGAGCACTGCTGCTGTCAGAGTGAAGCTATTTGACATGATTGATGAGTTCTCAAAAAATAAAACTGAACTATTAAAGTGAAAACTGAAATGAACATGAATTCCTTCATCGATTAAGAGGTGTGGGTCTGTGAAGAGATCACAATGAAAATATTGCTGAATGTGCAGTATCCCTGTATGACAAAGTACATTAGACATGTTAGAATAGAGCTGAGAACCCTAATCTGTAAAAATAAAATTTGATAGTGGAAAGACAATATGAAGACAGAACACCTTAAAACTAACTGAAGATAAGAATAAAATTTATTGATCAAGATAGAAAGTCTTTGCAGATCAGCAATACAGTTAACATAAATGAATGAACACAATCACAGAAGAACACTTTACCAAAGTTCTGTGTATAAGGTGTTCCAAGAAATGGACACTCACATTATCTTAGTTAGGTCTTCACACAAAAGCAAAACTTGGTCATATGGATAAACAGGATGATTGGAGGTGTAGTGACACAGGAGGGGCAGAGGAGTATTAATCTGTTAAAATATTCTTGTTTTGTCGTGCTGAAATTTCAATATTGTTGAGAGTCTGTGCCATGAAAATCCTTGAGAAAGATAGTGTTGTCCTTGAATTTTATTTACTAGTTCTAGCTCTCAAAAACAATTTCCTGCTGTAATTCTACATCCCCCCCCCCCCCCCCCCCTTTCCCATATTCACAAACTATATTCACACTTTATACCCTGTCTCATTTTACAAAGATTTTATTTCAGGCCGAGCTTCATCATCAATGTGTCAATGCAGTAAAAAAGTTTCCGTGGACCTGGAAATGTTCCGGAAATTTGTCTTCCACTTTGGGTGAGACCCTTGAACAACTTGAGAGTCATAAATATGTAAAGTCTACGTATTTCAATTCTAGACAACATAATAATTCATAATCATTGAAATTTGAGAGAAAATTTAAATTCAACAAACTGGAACTCTGACATCATCAAATTTCTCAAACCAAAATTCCCTGCCACATATACACAAATAAATGATTCTTAGTTCGTATATTTAACTACTTATCTATTACGTATCATACATTGTTTCTGTGTTTCATAGGATCAATCTGCTGAATTTCATGGACTGAGTTTACTTCATATAGGTACTGCAGCCTGCCTGATCTCGTTCTGTATCGAAGATAAAGTACTGGTACTGTCAATATTATGTCCATGGTACCGAATGAATATCTGGATGTTTAACATGAAGACAGACACGTAGAAGACGGAATCTGTTTTTGAGTATATGTAGGTGAACAATTATAACAAACTGTAGTTGGATATGTTCAATTCCATGTAACTATGTAAGCTTACATACATGAGGTAGAAGATTTAAATTGTCTGATACAATGATTTAATGACTGGAGTATGAGTTTGATACATTCAGAGTTAAGTGCATGTATTTAGTCAGCAACTTGCCTTCAAATGACAGGTCATCCTTCCAAATGGAACCACTCCGAAAATGATTATTATAATGAAAATTTACTTCAAAAGAAGCCAAAATTTCAAAAAGGACAAGAAAATTCCATGAAAATGTGAATGGAGTTCTGATCTTCATTCACTCTCCTGTAATTGAGGTAATAATATGTACTTCCAATGTTTTCTTTTGATAGTGCAAAGATTGCACCAGGAGACCGACCAAAGAATTGACTAGAGCTGCTTGAATCACCACCAGGTTCGCAGAATACGAGAGACTTCAACACTCCAAACAGCTACACATGTACTTGCAGCTCACAGTAAGACAAAATTTGGACCTCCAGCAGGATTGAGACGTGTCTTAATCTTTTGTAAGTTACTCTTTCAGAACCAAACTATGGTAATTCCCCTAATAATACAATCACAGGAAATTCACTTTTCAACTCTTGTTATTCAAACAGAGAAAAAGTAGCATTCTCATTCTTCATTCAAATTGAAGAAAAATCACATAATGACAAATGTGACACTTTGTATCTGGTGCCATGAAGAATATTTCCAGATATAAGTCATATTTGCTGCACTTCTGGTGATTGAATTATTAGGGTAACTATACAGACCTTCACATACTGAATAGCTTTGTGAATAACTGAAATGAGCTATAAATATGGAATACTTGGCTGAAGCGGACTATTGGTAAATAGGCATGGCCTATATGAACACCTCTAAAAAAAAGTTACATTACAGTAAAGTTGATGAAATACATAACATGCCTCACAGCGAGTAGAAGACAGCATTGTATTGAACTGTAGATAAACGATGAGAAAAGAAGAAATAAGTAAAATGGAGTGGACTATGGACCTAGATCTTAGGTTTTACTTTCATCTGTAAATTGTCAAACATATGGACTTTCAATCCGGATTGGTAAAATTATGTATAAGTACAATGTGTGCTCAGAGCACTTAGATCAGATTTCGTCTGAATTTCCTTGCTGATCTCTGCCATCATCTGTACTTACATGTATCATGCATGTTCTTGTTAACAGCGAAAAGTAAGTTGAGTCTATTCATAGCACTGATTTCCAATTCCACTACATGTAATTCATATATTGGATTTTTTCAGCAGATTAAATGCTTGGCAATGAAGATGATATAAATTTCAGAAGATGTGGCATAAAGAAAAGATTAGATCACAGTACATACTGGAATGTGAAGTTAATATGAAAGGGAATTTATCGTACATGTAGATGTGTTTATCGTAGATGTGTTTGGCAATTACAGAATAAAAATTCTTCCCATAGCCCTCATGATATCCCACTTGGGCAATATAGCTAGTGTTAATAACGCACAGTTATCTCTTGATCAACAGAAAATAATTCACCTATCCAAGTTTTAAGATGTCTACTCCTCTTCAGAACAAGGGCTCACTCACAAAGACTTCCTGGGCTTAGACAGGTGGTGCTGAAGACCATGCTGTTCATCTGTCTAATATCCAGCATCAGTTTTCTCATTATCTCTTAAGGTACGGCTTTACAAATTCATGCAATGTTTGGGGATGGTTACAGAACTGAGCCATTTTGAGGATGACCGACCTTGATCTATTTTTCCGAAATACAACAAATAGTTACCGGTACATGAAATTGATTAAATGATATTAGCACAGTATTTCTTGATGTAGGTGTAACTCTTTGCCCGATGAAGGCTTACTAGCATCGCCTCAGGGTGACTCAATTTGACACTCCTACCTAGTCTATGATGACAGCATTTGACGCCTTATGTAATAAATCATTTAGTTAACTTCACTCAGTAATATTTTATTTCAGGAAATATCAAACATGCTAAATTATTGGTCACTGTAATAAAAAACTTAATAAACCTTTGGCCCCAGCCCTCCAAATTAAAAAAGCAAAATGCATTTTCAGAACACTTTGAAGCTCATTTAAAGAAACTTGACGTACATGTATCTTGCCCTTTTTTTTTGCATGGACCATAGTATCTCAAAGGATCATACACTACACTTGATTCTGATGTTGGACCAGTGACCTTGACCTAAGTGACCTTGATGATGAGTGACCTCGACCTAATTTCTCAAACCGAGACTGGTACATGCATATCATCAAATTGAAAAACTTTGAAAAGAAAACTTTCCCAATTAATTGCATTTAAATCCTGACAGCTGGGTAGTTTTTGTTCATTTGCATGTTTTTTTCATCAAATGCCTTCCTTTGTGCTACAAAAGTTGGGACCCCCTTCAGATCAGTTGAAAACGATTCTTAGTCACAGAAGTACATAATTTCCTTTTATGTAGTCTACAGGAGTAGGCTACGTGTATCATCTGAAAATTGTCAGGCAGTCAGTGAGTGAGTGAGTGAGTCCATCCGAATTCTTTCGTCGGCAAAATAAGGAGAACCGTTGACATTAGAACCTTGATTTTTTGCATGAAGGTGGATTAGGGGACTGTTAGCAGCAAGTTCTGAGCTGACCTACTTTTAATGAAAATTTCTGATGATTTTTGATGAAAATCACTGGTGATTCTGACTTGGGCTGTGCCGATCTTAATATAGACAGGATTTCAGCTTGGGGCAGGGGATTTCCAAGAGTTCAGTGCGTGTCGGAGTCCTAATGCCTACCCTACTTCATAGGTCCTGTCACGTTAGTCACACTGCCATGTGTATATCACATATTACTACATGCAATACCCAAGAGATTACGGTGCTCCAAATTTAAGACCAGACACTGATGAAGATTACTAGCTGGGCTGATCAGTGTCCAGGATAATAGGAACTGTGGACACTCGTGTTCTGGCACATGTAGGCACTGTCATGATATGACTAAAAAAATGTTGAAAACGATGTTAAATCCTACTCACTCACTTACTACATGCAATACCCAAGAGATTACAGCGCTCCAAACATAAGACCAGACTCTGATGAAGTTAACAAAAACCCCATGAGTTTAAATACATCATATTTTAGCCAACTCCACCGTCTGATTCCTTTGAGAACCAACAATTTTCCTCTTGACAGTTCTTTTGTTTCATGCAACATGTCGTAGTGGGCTAAATACATTTCCTTTTTGGTGAATATTGATTATCATAAAAAAATATTGTAACATGTGTATAAATACTCTTTTTAATATTTCAGGATTTGAGCAAGTCAGTGCCATAGCCATAGAAACAGCTCTGTTATGCCTCCATGATGTTAAAGTATAGCAAAATAGGTTGAATCGTACCCTCCAAATGCTGAAATTTCTGTGAAAGGTAAAAGCCTATTCAGGGTAATACTTGATTGTATTACATCAATATATACATGTAATTATAGTTTTTTTCCTTCCACTTGCAGCATTCAAACATTCAGTGTGACGTAATTTCCAAATAACTGGAGAGCAAGGAGAATCTAAAAGCCTTTGCATTTCACCTTTAAATGTTTGTAATCTGTCTTTCCCTTCAAGGACCCCATTCAAGACAACTCCTTTCTAACCCCACCTTATATATATATAAGTTTACATCCTCACCCCCTTAATGATACTGAGTCCATCCTCTATCTCCCAAACTTTGCACATTCATTAACCTCATGGGACACATCCATTACCCCCATGAGTGTCCCCACCCTCAAGGAACTGAGCCCCAACTCATTGTAGATTTACGGGACATATCCATCACCCTTCCCCCATCCCAGGGCATTGTGCCCACTCCAAGGGTGAGTGAGCTAGTGAAAAGGATTTAACATCCCTTTAAATTTAACATCCCTTTAAACAGTATTTTAGTCCTGTCATGACGAACCAACTCCAAGGGAAATGAGCCCCACCCTCCATCTCCAGAAGTGCATGTACATCACATACTAAATGCAATATCCGAAGCAATTACATGTAACAGTGCTCCAAACTTGAAGCAAACTCTGATTGCTTTTTTATACGCCCGCCAAAAGGCGGACGTATTATGTGATGGCGGTTTCCGTCCGTCTGTCCGTTTGTCTGTCTGTCCGTCCCTCGTCTCCGGTCTATATCTGGGACATTTTTCTATCTAGAGTTCCAATTTTTGGTGAGTGGATACCCTACAGAGGTCAAAGGTCACTGGCCTAAAAAACAGAAAATCACTGAAGTGTTCGTGTCCGGTGTATATCTGTGAACGTTTTCTATCCATAGTTGCAATTTTTTTTTGAGTGGATACGCTAGGTGGAGACGATGTGTCGCATACCAAAATTGAGGTCGAGGTCAGAGGTCACTTGCCTAAAATCAGAAAATCATTGACAGTTTTCTACCTGCATTTCTAATTTTTGGTGAATGTATGCCCTAGGGGGGAACAATGCGTTGCATACAAACTGGAGGTAAGAGGTCGAAGGTCAGTGTGACCGAAAAATCAGGAAATCATTAAAATTTCTAAATTTTGTGAGTGGATTCAATAGGGGGAAATGAAGTGTCGCATACCAAAAGTTAGGTCAAGGTTTAAGGTCAAAGGTCACTGTGACCCCAAGATCAGGAAATGATTAAAATAACATTTTTTTTGTGTCAGTAGATACATTAGGGGGACATATGTCACATACCAAAATGTAGGTCAAGGTCAAATTCAAGGTTACTGTGATCCCAAAATCGTGAAATTGTTACAAATTGTGATTTTTTGTGTCCATTGAGAAATTACGGGGAGACGGTTTGTCATGTACCAAAATTTAGGTCGAGGTCAATAGTCAAGGTCACTGTGACCCCAGAATCAAGAAATCTTTAAAAAAAATTTTATTTTTTTTGTCAGTAGATACATTAGGGGGACATGATGTGTCGCATACCAAAGTGTAGGTCAGGGCCGAATGTCAAGGTCACTGTGATCCCCAAAATCATGAAATTCATAAAAATCATGATTTTTTTCTCGCCTTACGAAGTAAAGGGGAGATATTGTGAGGGGGAAAAGACGATGTCATCGTCAGTGTCCCCGGCCTGGAAATGATAAGGTTTTTGGTTTAGCAAATTCAAAAAAAATCTAGAAAATTTAGAAAAAATATTAAAAAAAATAAAAAAAATATGGGGTGTGGGTACTCCACCTGGGGGTACTGCCCCTGCGGTGCTCCAATGTTAAAATCCCTATGATAGAGTTTTGCGTTTAGCTGAAGTGCACATGTACATCTGTACTTAGAAAGTTTGTTGCAGTTGTCAGCTGTCATTGGATGATTATGAAACTTGGTACACATGTTTCTTATGATTAGAGGATGTACCTGTGCTATTTTTGAGACGGAATATTAATATTTGTCCAAATTATGGCAAATGATAGAGTTTTCTGTTTAGGTGAATTGTACATGTAGGCCTCTACATGTATACATGTACATGGTAAGTTCACTGCAGTTGTCAGCTCTGATTGGATAATTAAGAAACTTGGTACACATGTTTCTTATGATTAGAGGATGTACGTGTGCTATTTTTGATATGAAATATTAATTTTTCTCCAAATTATGGCAAATGATAGAGTTTTGCGTTTTAGCTGAAGTGCACATATACATGTGTACATCACAGTTGCTGCTGTTGTCAGCTGTCATTGAATGATTATGAAACTTGGTACACATGTTTCTTATGATTAGAGGATGTACCTGTGCTATTTAGGAGATGAAATATTAATTTTTATTCAAATTTTGAGGGTTTTGTCTAAGTAATTTGCCAATGATAAAGTTTTCTGAAGCTGTCAGCTTTCATTGGATGAGTTTGACACTTGCTACCCAAGTTCAATGTGATTTGAGGATGTGCATGTGCTATTTAAGAAATATGACATTAAATATGAATTTTTGTCCTAATTATTGCAGTTTAGACTTTGTGCGTTTGCATTGATAAGGCTTTTGTTGGGCAAAAATTTACATCTGTACATGGAAAGTTTGTTGAATCTTTTGTGAGATGATTATAAATCTTGGTGGACATGTTTCATGTTTTCCTAGGTCAGAGCTATCCCACAGTAATCCCACACGGGACTGACCTATCCAGCAGTAATCCCAAATGGCACTGGCCTATCCAGCAGTGATGCCACACGGGACTGACCTATCCAGCAGTAATCCCATATGGAACTCAACTATACAGCAGTAATCCCAGACCGGACTGGTCTATCCAACAGTAATCCCATTTGGGACTGGCCTATCCAGCAGTAATCCCACACAGGACTCACCTATCCAGCAGTAATCCCAGATCGGACTGGCCTATTCAGCAATAATCCCACACGGGACTGGCCTATGCAGCAGTAATCTCACACGGGACTGACCTATTCAGAAGTAATATGATACTGGACTGCAATATGCAGCAGTAACCCCACATGGCACTGACCTATCCAGTCATTATCCTAGTGGGACTGACCTATCCCGCTGTAATCCCACACAGGTTTAGCATATCCAGCAATAATCCCACACGGGACTGGCCTCCCCAGCTGTAACCCACACAGAATTGCCGTATGCAGCAGTAATCCCATACTGGACTGCCTATCTGCACAGCAGTAATCCCACACGGGACTGTCCTATCCAGCATTAATCCCATACGAGACTCCTCTATCCAGCAGTAATCCAAGACAGGACCGGCCTATCCAGCAGTAATCCCACTTGGGACTGGACTATCCAACAGTAATCCCACAGGGGACTGGCCTATCCAGCAGTAACCTCACATGGGACTGACCTATCCAACAGTAATCTCACACTGGACTGCCCTATGCAGCAGTGATCCCACGGCACTGACCTATGCATCCTACATGTACATGGGATTAACTTATAATTATATGCCGTTAATCCCACATGTGACTGATGTTATTGTCTGTACCAGATAATCTATGTCCGTCCATCTGTTGATGTCTGACCGACTGTTTGACCGTCCATCCATCCGGCTTTTCAACGCAACCCCTCCTACACTTTTGATACGATTCACACGATACTTAGTGAATATTATCGACAGTCTGAAGATGTGCATGTGTTCTTCCCATTGACGGATGATTTTTCTTTACCGAGTTATTACCCTTTACAGATGTATTCAGCCTCAAATCTAGGCTGAAATTGATCGGATGTCTCTCAAACTCAGCGAAAGTGACAAATGTTATAACCGGTACAAAATGAAACACATTTGGCCACAAAACACTAGTTTCCACCATTTACGAAAAATAGAAGAAATTGATCATTAAAAATAAACGACATGGCATGCCGTTTATTTTTCCACGACCCTATCAACAAGCATATACACGTGTGGTGCATTCTGTCAACGTATGCTATGCGACATTACCGAATCTTAGGCACGAGCCATGACGTTATCTCACGGCTCCAGCTGTTCAGCATTCAGATTCTTGAGCGTCGCTACATCACTCGTACGTCATTTTCCTTCCAGCATACAACACACACTCAATGGCGAAACAGACAACCCGTCGAAGCGAGCAGAGTTACAAATTTATCTGACAAGTTATTCTTGCAGTCGTTGTGTATGGCGATCCCACTATCATCAAATATAATACATATGATGCTTTAGTAATCTTCCCTACTAAAAAAGTACAGAGGAGAGCTTACAAACTCCATCGATTTCGAGGCTGATTACATCTTTAAATGATATCTTGTCAACGCAACCCCTCCTACACCTTTGATATGGTTCACCTAATACTTGGTGAATATTATAGGCACAGTCTGAAAACGTGCATGTCTCTTGATGTATTGTATTGCATATCACTGATTTCCAGCACACAGAAATGCAGCGGTTTTCCTCTTTCACAGTTGACTGACATGGAGGTCAGGGGGATACACAGTATGCATGCTAGACAAATTTGTCAATCGTGGTGAACCATGACTTCCGGCCAGTCATCAACTGTTTCCATCAAATGACGGTGCTAAACTGCACACATTAGTCTATCTGTAATGGTATTAAACTACCTCATGTACATAACATTTACTGAGTAAATACGGTCTGTAAAACATGCGAGAAACCGGTGGACTATTTCTTGAAAACTGCAAAATGAATCCATATGAGTTGTCTCCCTAGTTCACCTGACGTTCTATTAGTAAATGCCAAAACCGCGCATAAGTATTTTAATGTATGGATTATAATGAATAGATTCTTGAAAAACTAACCTACTGTTGTTATATTTAGTAAAGCTCCTAAAATGAGTACAAAAATTATTTCACTAATCATGCTAATCGAATAATTAACACAATCACTGCTATATTTGTTAAAATCACACTGATGAGAACATGCTTTATCATGCTTTATGCCTACATTATTAACATGACTACGCCATTCAAGTCTTTGAAATTTTGAATTGGATGTTAGATAGCAGTGGATGGGAAAAGGGGGGGGGGAGGGTGGGGTGGGGACAGGGGATTGGTTTAACGTCATACTCGACAAGGTTATTTCACTCATATGGTGACAGCCATCTTTAGTGGTGGCGGAAGCCAGAGTACCTGGAGAGAACCACCGCCTGTCGGCAAGTATTTGCCAAACTTTCACACATGCACCAGAGGGCCCCTGGAGACATTTGGTTTCAGAATCATAGATATGCATGTTATCTTTTGCAACCACATTAAATATCCATCTGTTTGTTAAAACCACTGTCATAGTTCTTTGAAACTGTATGCAATGTGTAACCATTAACTCATTTTAGGGTGGTGCATGTTTAAGAGTTTGCCAGTTACTTGCCAACAGGCAGTGGTTCGCTCCAGGTACTCATACTTCCTCCACAAACCAATTCTGAATGAGCTTGATCCTTAAAGGCTTAGGTAGTATCACCTGGCAATGTTGAAATTGTGGTTGTCCCTTCTCCACCAAAAACTCGCCTTGGGGGTATTGCCATTATCCCAACATCTACCGTTTGTGTCTCAAATCTTCACCTGTTATCACTTAAATGCCAATATCCTCCATTTGGAGATCTCCTGCAAACAAAATTATCTCCCTTGATCGCTGCGTCGATCGTCCGCCAGGTGGCGTGCTCTCCGCGCATGTCCATCACTCTTTTTCCTTTGCAGTCTTGTTGACAAGACCTGTTTTGAAAGAGCTCCTGTAAACAGTAACTTTTGGATTGTTATAGACGCACTCTAGGGTTATTTTTTCTCCCGTGAGTTCATTATGAACCAACGTAGTCGCCCAGCTATAAAGATTTATAAGGAACGAATCATGTCGTCAGTTTTAACCAGTTAAAGACTTGCATTTTCTTTGTTTTCAAGTGCAGGGCACAGGTGTGTTTACAGTCAAGTGACATGCCGTGAATGTGCAGACTGGGACGACGTGACCTGGCATAGCTATCCTATGGCGACGCAGTCAACTCTGGAGAGCGGCCACTGACCTGGCAAGATGTCCAGCTGAGAAGCAAGCTACTCAGGCCCTCTTCAACGACTTGGCTGTAAACAAAGTTTTCCTACCAGCAACTTATCGTTGAACGATACTGTTGCCAGTGGAATCTTCACAACAGTCCCGTGAAACAGTACAGATCACGGACACAGGATCACAGCTCCACGGCGAAGAGCAGTACCCTGGAGCTACATTTCAAGACGGTGAACAAGTTACAGACCCAAGACACGGCCTAGTTCAAGTTCACCGGAGAAGATGAGTTACGGACTCTATACCGGAGCCGTTACAACCACGGATCTGGGCAGACCTCGGATTACAGTTCCCGTTCATCCAAGCCTCCGCAACTCAAGAAAGACAAGTCTTCCAGCCGGGACCTGGTGAAGAACCGGGACCCGGCAAAGAGCCGTACCCTGGGCCTTCAAGCGGGAACGGTGGACAAGTCTACAGTCCGGAGCACAGACCGGGACTACCAAGGACCTCGACACCACAGAGCGCCGGGACTCCGACTGCAGAGCACCTCGGACCCGACCATCGGAGAGCGAGGTTACTTCCAGAGGCGGTACTACGGCCCGGAGCCGTACCGCGGAACGGAGAACGACACGGACCTATGAAGTTCGGACTTATCCAGTATGCCGAGAGTCTACGTCTCACCGGGAGTCCACACCTACAGGCCACGGACTTTAGATCAGCATACGGGACCATGGCTCTGAGAGATCACGGCCCAATGCAGAACTCCGAGACCCCGTCAAGCCAAGAGCCTACAGGGACTACCGGGATACCGAGAGAATTGGCAAAGTGCAGACCAGTCAAGCCCAAGCCACGGCGATACGGTTTACTTCTACTGCACCGGCTAGAGTGCTGACACGGACTCTACTAGACAGCCCCGTCACAGACACGGATCAAAGCGAGTCCTCGGATACCAACTCCTGTTCATCCAAGTCCCCAAAGAACCGCCGTACCCCAGAGACACAGACGGACACGGCGAAGAAGGCAGTCCGAGAATCAAGATCACGGACTCCACCACTACAGCGGGACCCCGGCTCAAGCACAGCTCACCGGTTCCACGGCACGGAGTCACGGCCCTATACGGGACGCCGGGAGTCGGACAAGCCAAAGGCCTACAGGGACCGGGATTCCAAGGAATCACGGCCCTATCCAGAGAGCCGTACCACGGAACGGGAGACATCACGGCCCTATCCAGAGAGCCGTACCACGGAACGGGAGACCTCACGGACCTATCCAGACCGCCGTGACTCCGATACCGGAGCACCGCGGGAGGAAACTACAGCCCGGAGCCGTACCACGGACCCGGAGCCGTACCACGGAGCGGGATACCACACGGACCTATCCAGCGCGCCGAGAGTCTACATCTGAGAAGTCACGGACTCCAGCAGAACGGACTTATACAGATCACCGAGACTCCACATCCAAGGAGTCACGGACTTATGAGGAACGGACTCAGCCAGAACGCCGTGAGCCGGCCTCTACTCCAGC
>JAVTVY010033853.1:0-14148 GCA_036873755.1 Hanleya hanleyi | reverse complement strand
AACTTGGTCTAACAAAAACAAAATGGAAATCTATACACTGAACGACCCGAACGCTACTTTGCTACTTTCTGGTACAGATAATAAATGTATACCTTGGGATAATGCTACAGAGGTGGTATGTTATCTTATACCGTATTATAATACTACAGGGGTAGTCAAGTTATCGTATGCCATATTTTAATTCTACAGAGGTATTATCCCCATCGGCCCACTTTGTGTTAGCCGGACGATCATTCAATCCCCAAATTTTCTTTTTTCTAGTACAAGCTAAGGGTGTCCTCCAAGAATGCACCATGCGTCCACTTTTCGGCCACCAATTGTCGTAAAGTTTCCAACCCAAATCACTTATATGTATATCTTTTTAAAAAGCAAAGCACAGATACGTTATCTGTAAAGCTGGAAAATTCCCCTTCAAGCCTGCTTTATTATAATTTTTTTTACAGCCGACAAATGGACAAGTTCGGCCTAATTTTTTTAATATACTGTGAAACCAATTTCAATTAAATTTCTGTCCCGTGTTCTCAGGTCCGGTTCCAACTCCGAAAATGCGAAAAGAGTGGGTGCCGACCTATCTGTTTATTGTCAGATTTCTTTCCCCGTAATTGTGTCATGATTTTACGCACAGCCAAGGGGCATTTACTCCGTGAAGCTGATCACTGTGTAGACTAACCCAGTCATCGATCCGTATATGCCCGTTTGCAGCACTGACAATGCTGAAGAGGATGGTGTTAAAGATATAACCTAGTAAGAAGTAAGAATTTAAGTTGTAGCAGAAATAAGACAGTGGCTATTGCTACGAAACTGAGGGAGTGTACCCTCAGAACATATTCAGACTTCCCCAGATGTCGAATGACTGGAAGTCACGTGGCAGGATGAGACTCTCCATGGCATCAATTCGGAGTTAATGGCTTCCGGGTCAGTGCCCACGACCTACTTTGTTTAGAAATTGGAGAGCAGATCTTTGTGGATTTTTATTAGGTGGGATTATTCAGCATTTCTGATAAATTTTATATTTCAAATTGCAGATGAGGCTTCAAACTGTACTTCCTGGTGTTGATTTGGCTCATTGGGGGCAAGCATGGTGAAAGGACACATGAGGAGTGGAGGTGAGAAGGCTCTCTGTTTAAAAGTTGAATGACATTCGCCACTAGCTTACTTTATTTTATTTTTTTTATTTTTTATTTTTTTATTTTTATTTTTTTAGTACAAACCCGTGGGCATTTATTAATGATTTCAGCAGCCACGATTTTACATTGCCCTATACAGACTCACGTGGCTATGAGGCAAAGAACTTATTATTAAGATATAACAGTTCTTCAATAGAAATTATCTTTTTATACCTGCGGTAACTTATGCCCAAATAAACATCCCTTTGAAAATATATATACAAGTAGGCATACATTCATTGTTGAGCCGCCGTTACCCACACATAATTGCAATAAATATATATCCTCAAACATCATGCCTCTGTGGTGTCTGTCAGGGGCTCCCATTTCTTGATAAACTGTTTCATGTTCTTATTTTGTGTAGCAATAAATTTTTCAGTTTTTCTTGTTTTTAAAAATAATGCTTTAGTTACTTCCCAACACGGCCGCCTTGATACCCTTCTACAATTGTATATACTGTTTTTTATCAATAGGATTAGATGACTTAAAAGAGGTGTAGGGTGTTCTGCACAACCAAATAGAACATCCGATATCTTGAGCTTATCACGTATAAGATTTTGCCTTTTTGCCCAAGTAGTAAAATCTTCCCAGACAGGCTTAACGTGAATACATTTCCAAAGCATATGAATGATTGTCTCCCTTTCATTTTCACAGAAAGTACAGTCTGCCGAAGGCACTTTCCCCCATTTCTCCAATGCTACGTTTGTGACTAAAATCCTATGAATAATTTGATATTGAAAATATCGCATATGCGTTGCCGTGGAAGTAGACCACATCATTTGGTATATTTTTCGCCAGTCACATCTTACTATTTCTCCTTCTGTTTCTAAGTCATTTTGCCACCTCACCTGGGTATGTACGGGGGTCACTTTAACTTCATCTAGTAGCAGATTATAAATAAATTTTGAACATTTTTGATAAATTAATTTGTTTTTAGTCTGGGAGTTAGAAATTATTCTCAGTTTTCTCAGCTGTTTATTTAATGACTTAGTTTCCAGATGTAACTTTATATTGGCGATGACGGCAAAATATAAAAGAAAATTGCATGTTTGCAAATTATATTTTGCTTTAAATGTATTAAAAGAGAGGAATTTGTTATCTTCATCAATTATGTCGTTGATATATTTTACTCTCTCGGATTGCCATTTAGTAATTTCTTCCCAGTTTGTCCGGCGAGCAAAATCAAACAGTAAAAAATTTGAAACATGCCTATTTTTAAATTCTTCTTAAATGCAGACGCGCCATGCAATAAATAACTCTTTCCAAAACGGATCGCTAATTCCATTAATAAATTCTAGAAGACCAGTGGGGCTTAGATCCCAGGCATCTGTGCCGATGGGTTTTAAAATAACATTAAGTAACTCTTTATAGAAGCCTGTGAACTCAAAAGAACGTTTTATCCACTTTATTTTTAAATATGCTGCAAATGATGGAATGTGTGGAAGCTCCAAACCGCCATCGCCTTTTTTACAAATAATTGTTTTTCTTTTTATTTTATCGGGGCCCCCACCCCAGATGAAGTGGCAGAAGACCTTTTCTATTTCTACAAAGAAATCATTAGATGGATTTGGTAGGACACTGAGTAAGTGGATCATAATTGGAAGTACCAGCGTTTTAATTATTGTCACCTTACCAATGGGTGTAAGACTGCGTCTAAACCAACTTCCTAATAGTCGTTTGACATCCTGTATTTTTTCAGTATAATTCAAGCTTAACATTTCTTCGAGATTTGTGGAGAATCGAATTCCCAGAAGTTTGAACACACCAGGGTCCCAATTTATTCGAAAGTGGGGACATATCTTAACTTGACTGCCTTTCATACTTCCAATCCAAATTAATTGCGATTTTGCCGTGTTAATTTTCAAACCCGAACATCTAGCAAATTCGTTGAATATTCCTAAAGCTCTTGCCAAAGATTCCGTTGATCTGTCCATTAATAGTGTTGTATCGTCCGCGTACTCCAAAATTTTTAGTTCAGAATCTTTAATTCGAATTCCTTTTATATCTTTATCATTTTTTATCTTGATGGCTAATACTTCGGCGGCCAAAATGAAAAGATATGGTGACAAGGGATCGCCCTGTCTACAGCCACGTTCAATGTTGAAGAAATCTGAAAGATGTCCATTATTTGAGACACAGCTTTTTGGGTTGGTTTGAAATATTTGGACCCATCTTATGAGAGTTGTACCGAAATTAAAGGATTTAAGTGTCTCTATTATAAAATTCCAATCTAAGCTGTCAAAGGCTTTTTCAAAGTCGATAAGAAATATTAATCCTGGAATATTATTTTCTTGTGTGAAAGACATTATATCATAAATAAGTCTAGTTATTTCACCTACGAATCTTCCTTTCGTGAAGCCTTTTTGCGTTTCACTAATTATTGAATCAAGTACTTTTCGAAGTCGATTTGCAATGGCAAGAGAACAGATCTTAAAATCGGCATTTAGAAGAGTTATGGGTCTCCAGTTGCTGATGGAGGTTCTATTTTTTCCATCCTTCGGTATACATGTAATAATTCCTTGCTGTTGAAATCTAGAAAGAGCCCCGTTATCAAAAGCATAAGTTAGTGATCTGATAAGAAATGGACATTCCAGAATTTACTATAAAATTCAGTTTCCTTAAGTGGCATTTAGAAGTTGGGAAGTAGTTAAATAAACAAATTGCTTATGGATAACAACTTCTAGTTTATTCAGGACGACGTTTCGATACAGGTACTAGTATCGTTCTCATTGACTTGAGGACGATACTAGTACCTGTATCGAAACGTCGTCCTGAATAAACTAGAAGTTGTTATCCATAAGCAATTTGTTTATATAAAATTCAGACGTCAATCCGTCAGAGCCGGGGGATTTTCCGCCTTTCATATGATCAACAGCTTCTTTACATTCGCTCATAGTTAAGAGTCCTTCACAAGATAGATTTTCCTCATCTGAGAGACTGACATTATGTTGCGTGAAGTCCTGACTTAAATCTGTTTCTAAATTATTATTTTTTGAGTAGAGTTTTGAGTAGAAATTTTTAGCTTCCAGCAAAATATTTGGTGTATCAGATATATGTGTTCCGTCATTTGTTTGTAGCTCCGATATAGTTTTGATGGTTTGATTTCTTTTTTCCAATTGACAAATGTATGCTGAGTTTTTTTCCACGTTTTCATACCAGTTCGCTTTTGATCGTATAATATATCCTTCAGTTTTTTTTATATCTATGCGTTTCGAGATTCTCTTTTGCTTGGTCGATATACACTTTTAGTTTTATTTTATTTCGTTCATCTGTGCAATCACTTATCTCTTTTTCAATGTTAATTATCTCTTCTTCAATTTGTTTCTCGATCAATATACTTTCTTTACTTTTCCTAACCGAATAGCTGATTGTAACAGATCTCAATTTTACTTTTAATAACTCAAAAAACTCTTGGTCATTCAACGTTACAGACACAGAGGAAAAGTCCTCTATATCTCCAGATGAATAACACTCTTTCACGGTCTCTTGTACTGTTTGTTTGATAATCTGTTCGTAATTGTCGTCATTCGTTAATTGTGAGTTATATTTCCAATACCCCTTTCCTCTCTTCGATTTTTTGAAATCACATCTGAGGGTCACATAAGAATGATCAGATCTGTAAGCAATTCCAATATCAGGATTTGCCTTAAGAGCGACGACATCCGCTGATACCAAGAAGTAGTCCAATCTACTCTGCTTTATTCCCGATGAAGATTTCTGGCGCCAAGTGAATCTTCTAGTGATGGGGTTATAGTTCCGCCATATATCTGATAAATTTAAAACGTTTTTTTTCTTCCAGAACTACGAGTCTTGCCTTTTGGTTGTTTAGATGTTTATAATTGTCCGTGTCTAGATGGGGATCCTGAACAAGATTCCAGTCCCCACATATTATGATACTATCATTTTCTAATGATTTGATCTCTTCAAATAGGTTTATTAGAAGGACGGAGTATCAGTATTATGACCATATACGTTAACTAAAGTAATATTCTTATCTTCAATGGTGATGTCCAGAATAATATATCTGCCCTCATTATCAAGTTTTGTTCTGTGAATACTGAGATCAATATTGTCTTTAAAAAATAGTTTGCTTTATTATTATTTTAAGTTCGGGCCAATTACCTGAATAATTTGTGAAACCAATTTCAATTCAATTTCTGCCCCGTGTTCTCAGGTCCGGTTCTAACTTGAAAAGGCGAAAAGAGTGGGTGTCGACCTATCCGTTTATTGTCAAATTTTTTCCCCGTAATTGCGTCTTGGTTTTACGCACAGCCAAGGGGCATAAATGGGACAGGACGAAATTTACTCCGTGAAGGTGATCACTGTGTAGACTAACCCAGTCATCGATCCGTTTATGCCCGTTTGCAGCACTGACAATGCTGAAGAGGATGATGTCATAGATACAACTTAGTAAGAAGGCATGAATAATTTAAGATGTAGTAGAATTTAGACAGGGGCCATTGCTACGAAACTGAGGGAGTGTACCCTCAGAACATATTCAGAATTTACCAGATGTCCAATGACTTGAAGTCACGCGGCGGGATGAAACTCTACCGAATGTGACTCCGCATTGAATGCACACCCTATTCCGGAAATACGCACTGCGCCTGCGCGAAGGCGCCGTTATTTATTCCGGAAATCAGTTGACCACTACGTGTTCGAACATGAACTTTAACCTTCATCCAACCCTCAAAGTAGACCAAATCAAAGGAATCGGTGTTTTCTATATTACTTCGATCTCAAGTTTCAGGCTAGACAAATGGAATCACGGGAACATAAATATTTGAGCTCTGAACGGCAGCACTGTCATGAAACCACCTGATTTGTACGGTACATAGTGAGAATTTGATACCCCACACGACACTGTTTATATTCGCTTCCCCCAATAGCGAGTGCACGTGCGGATGATGATGCCATTAAATGCAATACTGTGTTATAACAGCGAACGAGGGTGATAATTTCCTGAGGACAGCGCAGCTAATGAACTTTCAGTGGGCTCGCCACACCACAAATGGTATATTTGGCAAATTGCAAAAACTGGCTAATCCCAACACCCCTCTAAAACAAACCTCCATAGCTGGTGCGCATGCGCGCGATGACGTCATAGGTCAAATGTCATCCGAAAGTGACCTCGATCGCCGCCTCACCTAAAGGTCAAAGTTCACGCCACACGCCACACACATCTCGCACAACTCACGCGACATACGCAACCCGCACAACCGTAAATCTGTGTGCTCATATTCATCCGAAGTCCCCAGTGCGCATGCGGCGCCCACGCCAAAATATTGGATATATGTATTGATGTTGTGGAAGTGTATCTCTGAGTCGGTACTCCGACGTCCACCTTCGATTGCTCCAACATTCTCTCCCTTCCAGGGAACTCCGACATCCGTGCATCTCTCAGTGACATCATCAGCACACAAGCCACAAGTTACACCGAATGAACCAGGTTTCGCGAACAGGCAGTTTGTTACATTTGAATCACTGGCGGCGATGAGCATAGTTGGAGAGCAGTAATCCTAGAGACGAAGGAACGTTCTATGTAAATTCAGTGGTTGTCTCTTATAACTTCGATGTTTCTTTATGTCTTACTGGAGGTAACTGAATAATTTGGTAACTACATGTATCAAGTTCGCATACTTATTGATATGATCTTATGAATAATTTGGTATTTACTGTAACAGTCCGTTCCAGCAACGCAGCGAAAATATTTCATAAGTGATACCGGCAGCAGACGTCGCGTTTCGAGGATGGCAGTGACTTAATCAATCATAGTATTCATCAGCCTGTGTTGGAAATATGGCTGTCAGCAACGTACCAGTACTTTATGTGTATTTAGTAATGACTATTACATTGTATCATAGCAACATGGCATATTCTGGTAAGTATGAAAGTCTGATGCAACATCGCGCCAATCCTTTCAAAAAGGTATAACTGTCCCCGAGATTAAAGTTTGCCTATTTTATTTAGTCGTTTAATTTAGAGCTTGTATAAAATCAACGTTTGGTTTGCCATAAATCTTGTGGCGTGTAAAACAAACTGAAATCTATAAATTTATCATCATTTCTCATCATCTATCATTTCTCCGTGTATATATCAGGCTTTAAATAACTTTTAAATTAGTTTTCCCAGTTGCAGAGGATGATTTCATAATGTATTGAAGTTATCCTGGACAGAGGTCATTGAGGTCGTATAAGATGATAAAGAGAGGTACGGTACGCAGTTTACCATTCAGTAAAATGCCGGCTGGCCTTCGGATAAGCGAACACACCCACTGACTTTCTATTATGGTTTAAACAATATATTTATTTCAATGAAGAAATAGGGATGGGCGAACAGGCCAGGCCTATGCAAACGCCTCTCCCGAGAGAATATATATGCATCAGTTAATTGACGGAAGGCTCAAAAAGTACAATAATTCAAAGTTACCACATGTATCATAATGGATTAAGATGTGCATATAATAATAATATCACAATGTATTGCAACAACGTATTGAGACGAGTAGTGTTTTGTTAACATGGTAAATGCTGTATTTGTATGGCGTTATGATATGCAAATTTAAACTTAAAGTGTTCTTGTTCAGAGTTACTGTTTATGAGTTACGGTGCTTTTAAGCTCTAGTTATTGTGATTCTCCGTAAGCTGTGTGCGATTGTATCATAAAGGATACAAATCAGTTACGAAGTGTTATGGCCAGCTCAATTGTTAGTGTTGTATTTCGTTTCCCGATGACAAATATCAGCTGGAAGTGCTATTTTTAGAACTTATTGTTTGCATGGATTTTATCTAGTAAAACTGTTTATAGTTCGAACTTCGTATTTTACTGGCCGTAATTTACCTTCATGGAACCGGTCAAGTGTTGTCAGGGTTTAGATCGTTGTTTTCTACCTGTATTTGACAAGTTGAGATCATTTTCTGTCGGACAGATCACCGTAGGCGGCCATCATCTTTTGATACACCGGACTCCAAATTCCTCTGCTATTTATTATATAAACTATGTCATAATACAAGGATTTTATGAAATCTGCATGAAGTATTTTTATTATAAGCTTGAATTCTACTATTGTTAACGGTGATAATAGTATGGATAATTAATAACGATTCCCTGTGATTCTTGATTGAGGCTATGTCACCGTGACTGAAACGAGGCTTACAGGGGTGAGCGCGGAACTATAAAAGGCCGGGGTGTTGGAAAATCAGGGACTCGGAGACGGAAAGTTCTAGATGTCAGATGTTCTCTAAAACCTGCTCCCAGGTATGATGTCATAGAGATGAAGGATATATTGCCATTTAGATGTTAATAGAACAATTTAAATATTGTTTTGATGTCAAACTAAACCAAACGAGTGAGTGTCAGTTGGAAGTACGAGACGTCAGTGGCGGTAGAGAACCCCGCAGTTCGGGGTCAACTGTACTCGGTGTAAACAAAACTGACAGCGACGATCAAAGACGACCTAAGTTCAAAACACAATGGCAATTTATTAGATGACGAAACCGATCTGACTACAACTTGACGTTTTTTGGGGGAATTTCCGAGTCCCTCCTTTTCAGATCATAGCGGGAGTTTCCCTAGAAAAACCGGGTCCCTAGAAAAGTCGGGTCCCTAGAAAAGTAGGGTCCCTAGAAAAGTCGGGTCCCTAGAAAAGTAGGGTCCCTAGAAAAGTCGGGTCCCTAGAAAAAACTGGGTAGAGTTTTCTCATTGAAGCATGGGTGGTTGGTAATTGATTACAGTTCAACGGTATATGGAGATACTGAAGGATAGTGCCGACATGTAGCCTCAGTCCTGTGATTTGACTTCACACCAAGAATTACAGGGAAGCCATTCGTATGTTCCCTTTGTGGAAAGTAGTTGGATTACAGTTTAATGGTTTCCAGTACATCTGGAATCTGATTTTGGTGTTGTATAAGGAGTTATTGAAAGTCCTACACTGCAAAGGAAATTATCTGATCCTGGTACAGCTGGTACCATGTATTTATGGTGAATAAAACCATACCTATGTTCATTTGATCTCAATACTGCCTTAACTTGGTTGATAACATTACCTATCCTTCAACTATCTCTCTATTCAGCATTTATATTTGAATGTTGATCTCAAGTGAGCGAAGCTACCTGGGATGTACTGTGGGAATTAAACCAGCAGGAATGTGTTGTGGTGTACATGTTATGGGCCAGTCCTGACAAACTTACCATACATGGGATACACCTGTGGACATTTAAATATATCGACTAAACTATCGGGAATTGCTATCGCTTTAGCGTAACAGTATGTATCTGTGTTGACTGATGCCATTGGATGTCGCATAAAAATAATTAGTAACATGGTGTGATAATGTTAAATTGGAAATAAGAGATGGCAAGATATTTCAGTTAGGACTTGTATGTTGACTACTCACTCGGGGAATCTCTCAGATTGCAAAATAAATGTTTGGACACTGATAAAAATGTTTGTGTTTTCTTCATCGCTTAGGTTTTGGTTTCCAAATAATAGAGTTTTGACATCGTAATTGAGCAGGTTAGATGAATTATTTCTAGTTATACCATAACGGGGACAGAAAAGTAAGAAATGTTCTGGATTTTCATTACCATGGCCACAGGCACATGATGGATCTTCTGGGAGATGTCGGGAGTACATATGCGCATTTAGCAAGCTACATCCAAGTCTTAACCGCGAATGCACAATCCGCGCTTTGCGTTCACCAATATAGTAAAACGAAGGCACCACTTTATCGTCTTTGGATAGTTTATGACAAAAGGAATGGAATGATGTTGATTCACAAATATTTAATTCCAACGAGTTCCACATGCGGATAACCGATGGTAAAAATGAGTTCATGTAAAGGGCGGTTCTGGCTGTTTCGCAGTTGGTACCCAGTCAAGTTTGAAATTGAAGGGGTACAAGGGAAGTGAGATAATTCGGGGTGCTTTCGTTAACCATTTTGTAAAATAAGCGCAGTTTGTGTCTTTCTCTGCGTACGAATAAGGGTAGAAATCCAGTTTCTTCATACAGGAGAGCATGACTAGTTCCGCGAGCACACGCGGTTATAGAGCACAGTGCATCCAGTTACAGGTCTTCAAGAATTTCAGACTGGTACTGTGTGCAGTTACTCCAGATAACGTCGGCGTAGTCGAAAATGGGAAGGATGAAAGAGGAGTAGAGTTTATCCAGAGAACGCCGAGAGAGTCTGTACTTGAGACTGCGTAGACAGTTAATCATTGGACATACTTTGTCGACCAGTGTCTGAATATGGCAAGACCAACGTGCAGATGACTGAAATGTTAAGCCAAGATGTTTATGTTGGTTGGTTTCGGCGATAGGTATGTTTCCCAGGTTTAGTGGAGGACCCGGATCGGGAGAGCTTTTCATTGAAAACAACAGTGCTTTGGTTTTAGCCACACTAAAGTATACTAGCCAGGTTTCAGCCCAAATGGATATTTTTTGCAGAGACGAGTTTAGAATATTGGCAGCAGTAACGGGGTTTTCAACTGTACAATGACGTGTCATCCGCGAAGAGCCTTATGTTGCATTTGATATCAGTGACAATATCATTGATATAGATGAGGAAAAGTAGAGGACCGAGAACGGATCCTTGTGGGACCCCAGCCTTGATGCATCTTGGTTTAGAAGAATGACCGTCGATAACGACAGTTTGATATCTATCAGACAGATAGTCACGGAACCAACCAAGAAGGTCACCTCTGATCCCTATAGCTTCAAGCTTTCTAATAAACCCTTTGTGCCACACCCTATCGAAAGCTTTGGTAATGTCACAAAATACAGCGTAGACTTCTTTACCTTCGTCTAGGGCTTTACATATGAAATTATAAATATGGTACACCGTACTATCACCGGGCAGGAAGCCAGATTGAAGATTTGAAAGGAGATTATTATCTCGTAGGAAATTGAAAAGATATTTGAAAACACATTTCTCAAAAGCTTTACTTATGTTGCTAGTTAGGGAGATAGGTCTATAGTTAGTTACATCCTTTTTATTGCCCTTTTTATGTATGGGTACAACATTTGCCCGTTTCCAAACCAGAGGCATACATTTTTCGTTAAGGCATTTGTTAAAAAGCCATGACAGAGGAGTAGCTAGGACTGGGGCTAAGCATTTCAAGACTTTGTTGGTCACGTTATCGAGACCACTGGCTTTGCTAATATCGAGGCTTAACAGAATATGTTTCACATCATCGGTAGATATGTGGATTTTCTAAAGTGTTCTATTATTAAGGAGCAAGACGGGTGGTTCCTTATTACCGTCATCCAATGTTGAGCAATCTATAAAATAGTCATTAAAAGCATCAGCTATTCCCTTTGGATCACTCGAGACATTGTTATTAAATATAATATTTGGGAACTGGGTGGTATAGTTTTGTTCTTTCATATAATTTTTTATCAATTTCCACTAATCTTTGCTTACAAATTCTGTTTCGGATATTTTTTCGTCAAGATTTCTTTCGTATTCTTTTTTGGCAGACCTAATTTTTGTTATGGTTTCGTTGGTTTCGTTGCGTATTCTTCTAAAATGTTCCCAATGTTGGGGAAAGTCCGTTTGTTTGGCCTTTTTATGGATTCTATCACGTTTGCGCATCAGCCGCCTTAAGTCATTTCTCATCCAGGGTTTGCCACGGGGTCTTATAGTAACCGTTTTATGAGGGACGTGGATTCTGGTTATTTCTCCAAGATGGTCGGTGACGTTTTTGGCTGTGATATTTGCGTCAGTATGAAAAAGAGAGGCCCAGTCTGTTGTTGCAACGGAGTTCAATAGCCCATCAAGGTTCATTTGGTCATATGACCAGATCTGACGAGTATAGCAGGCGTTTGGATTCGCTTGGTGTTTAAGGGACACGAATGTTGCGTGGTGGTCACTACAAAATGGTGATATGATACCAGAATCTTGTATGAAACTAGGGCAAGATACCATTCTAAGATCGATAAGGGACTTTGATGTCGCACTGACCCGAGTTGGCTCGGTGACTATTTGACGAATGGCAAACTTATTTACTAGTTGCAATATTTGAACATGTTTCTGAACGAGACAATCAGCATTGAAATCACCAAGTATGATACATGTTTTAGACATACGGTCTCTAGCAAGAGATACTGACTCGTTTATAAGATCCCAGTACGAAACTCTATAAAAAGTTCCTATTAAGAAATTTGCAGTTTTCGTTGTTATATCGACCCATACTGCTTCCAGTCCATTTACGTCCATGTTGACTTTTTCCTCGAAGACAAGATTTTCGCGTATATACACAACAATACCTCCACCACCTTGAACAAATCTATCTTTCCGTACCGGTGGGAAATGAAAACCAGGTATTTTAATCTTTTCATTTTTAATAGTTGCGTCAAGTTTTGATTCGGTAATTGCAATAATATCGAAATGGCCAACTTCGGCTTCAATCACGTCCACTTTAAATCGCAGACCGTTCACGTTCACATGGACTATCGATAGGGGTTTACTGATAGCACTCTGATCTGGACCTGGATTAGGTTTCACGTCTCCGGACAACAATAGCAGGTACGAAAGATCAACCGCGACTACATGAGGTGAAATGAACATGGTAGGACTGTGACGAAATTGACCAGTTCGATGAAATGAACATACAGCCGACCGCTGAAACTGACACGCTTGCGCTAATGGTTTGGGCGACTGGTTGTCATGACCTCCTGTACGAGACAACATAACTATTAAGGAAGCTATTAAGATCAGTGAGTATTTGCACAGAACCGGGTTGAATTTGTAAGTAAACGAGGATTTCGAATTATTTGATATTGACGCGAAATAACTTTTAGTGGAAATATCTATATGGTGATAAGTATACTTGTTTCGTTTACTTTTTTCGAATTTTCTGGCAACATACCTGTGTATGAAAAGTCCCTATCCTTGCCCTATAAGCCGCAATACAGATCATGTTATACCGTCGTTAATACTTAATTTACAGCTTGGCAGGGCATAGGGACCAAAATGATCATTATGACTATATATGGCCTCGGTGACCTTTGTTCGCCATACAATTGAAAACGCTATCCTTTGCAATTGCTTATGAAACAACTATTTGAAGTATTATACGGAATATTTTTAAAACTTCTTTACAGCGCAATATATCATAATATCACGGAGAAATGGTAGCACTGGGTACCTCTCGTGAGATGACCAAACTAGGTACTTCCCTTGGAGATGAGCAGGTTGGTTACCTTCCGTAGAGATGAGCAGACTGGGTACTTCCCATGAGACGAGCAGACGGGGTACCTCCCATGAGACGAGCAGACGGGGTACTTCCCATGAGACGAGCAGACGGGGTACCTCCCATGAGACGAGCAGACTGGGTACTTCCCATGAGACGAGCAGACGGGGTACTTCCCATGAGACGAGCAGACGGGGTACCTCCCATGAGACGAGCAGACTGGGTACTTCCCATGAGACGAGCAGACTGGGTACTTCCCATGAGACGAGCAGACGGGAGTAGTAGTCATTGAGCAAGATAGCGTCTTTTTTCCCCGGATGTAGAGGTCATTTGTGGCGGTCACGTGGCGGGAGGAGAGGTCAACTGGGTCGGCCATGTTGTAATACAAGATGGCGTCGTGGTTCGGGACTGTTCGTGCATGTTCGTGCATGTTCGGGCGTGTTCGGGTTGTCGGCCATGTTGTAAAGCAAGATGGTGGTTGTCTTCCATGTTGTAAAGCAAGATGGCGGGTGTCGGCCATGTTGTAAAGCAAGATGGCGGCGTGGTTCGGGCATGTTCGGGCATGTTCGGGCAAAAAAAAGTTCCGGCAAAAAAATAAAAAATAAAAAATGTATTCATGCGCGGTGATGCGGTTTGGCCGTGGTTTTGGCGGTGATTCGGTCTCGGGAAAAAGCTTCCGCGGAGAAAAAGTAGTCCCTAGATAAAATGGTCCGATGGGGTCGAGTGAGGTATCAAAGTGAAGGTTAGGTGAAGGAGCATCTAATGGGCTGGGTGTGGGGTTGAAATATCG
>JAVTVY010033852.1:0-14834 GCA_036873755.1 Hanleya hanleyi | reverse complement strand
AGATCGCATTGTTGTTTATTTTCATAACAGAGAACACAATATATATATATATCTATACACAAGCTCTCTCCCCTTTATTATGACCGTGTTCACTTTACTTTAGTTTGAAGGGTACCATGTTTTATTTTCATAACAGCTTAAGTTGAACTTTACTTTAGCTATATAGGGCTATCCATCCCTCCAGATACGTCGTTGTAATGCCATCTACAAGGACTTTGCGCTTGGGAAGGTGAAGGCGTCCCGCTGCTGGGAGTAGGTGTGTACCTGGCTCTGGACGATCCGGGAGCCCTTGTTGGTTCCACTGGCACTGTTCTGGCTCTGGAGCACATCGAGGTACAGGGCTTTGGTGATGTTATTTTCCCGCCGGCTGACCCCTTTACAGATGAACATGTTGTTGTTGGGCCCTCACCTTCGCAATAGTTTGAACAGGGAGAGAGAGAATTAGGGTTTAACGTCGCATTCAGTAGTTTGAACAGAGGGCGACCATGGCCTCACCATTTGTGACGTCACGTAGGTCAAGTTCACTATACTTCCGGCAAAGGTCACTTCCGGTCACATGATGGGCCAACAAGTGTTATCTGCCCTGAATGCGATTTTATCTGCTGTTTTGGGAAATGCAGCAAGAGCTATCTGCCCCCGAAACTGTCCTTCAATTACTTCAATGATAATTGACATCTCCAGGGAAAATGCAAAGATAGTTATTTGTCCCTGAATACTACTTTATATGTCATTCAGTTAGTTCAATGTTAACTGGCATTTTCCGGAATGCCCACCATCAAACATGGTCCCCGACAATATCGCCAGCTATATATTCAGCATAAATGGCTAGTAGGAAACCCTTATTTTCTCCACAAATCCTATACCGATTACAACACATATAAGGGAAGTGGGAAGAGGTGCCGACATACTGACTGCGTCACATGACTTCACAGAATAGTCTTCTGGATAACCTATTCTAAAGCACATACCAAGAATCTAACGATTCGTGATATGTGTTGTATCTCAGGTACGCTTTTATTGTACCTGCTCATGTGGCAACATCGATGATATGACCACACGGCCCCTAGCACCGGCATAAGCGGTATTAGATACAAATCTAGAGAGCTATGATGGAAATGCTCTGACAACTCGTATATTGGTAATTGGTGAGCTGTTTTGCTGTGACAACTCGTACACTGAGGATTGGTGAGCTGTATCGTCGTCAGATGAAAATGACGGCATTTAACACAAAAGACTAGCCTGTAAGGCCCGATGTCGACACAGCATCAACTTCCCACAAATGCCAACATATATCAAAGACGAAAAGGTCTGTACAGGGGGCGGGCCTCGGGGACGAAACGTCCACCAGGAGAATCTCGGCATATACAGGTAAAAATTACAACACATATAAGGGAAGTGGGAAGAGGTGCCGACATACTGACTGCGTCACATGACTTCACAGAATAGTCTTCTGGATAACCTATTCTAAAGCACATACCAAGAATCTAACGATTCGTTATAGGTGTTGTATCTCAGGTACGCTTTTATTGTACCTGTTCATGTGGCAACTTGGATGATATGACCACACGGCCCCTAGCACCGGCATAAGCGGTATTAGATACAAATCTAGAGAGCTATGATGGAAATGCTCTGACAACTCGTATACTGGTAATTGGTGAGTTGTTTCGCTGTGACAACTCGTACATTGGAGATTGGTGAGCTGTATCGTCGTCAGATGTAAATGACGGCAATTAACACAAAAGACTAGTCTGTAAGGCCCGATGTCGACCCAGCATCAACTTCCCACAAATGCCAACATATATCAAAGACCAAAAGGTCTGTACAGGGGGCGGGCCTCGGGGACGAAACGTCCACCAGCAGAATCTCGCCATATACAGGAAAAAATTACAACACATATAAGGGAAGTGGGAAGAGGTGCCGACATACTGACTGCGTCACATGACTTCACAGAATAGTCTTCTGGTTAACCTATTCTAAAGCACATACCAAGAATCTAACGATTCGTGATATGTGTTGTATCTCAGGTACGCTTTTATTGTACCTGTTCATGTGGCAACTTGGATGATATGACCACACGGCCCCTAGCACCGGCATAAGCGGTATTAGATACAAATCTAGAGAGCTATGATGGAAATGCTCCGACAACTCGTATACTGGTAATTGGTGAGTTGTTTCGCTGTGACAACTCGTACATTAGAGATTGGTGAGTTGTATCGTCGTCAGATGTAAATGACGGCAATTAACACAAAAGACTAGTCTGTAAGGCCCGATGTCGACCCAGCATCAACTTCCCACAAATGCCAACATATATCAAAGACCAAAAGGTCTGTACAGGGGGCGGGCCTCGGGGACGAAACGTCCACCAGCAGAATCTCGCCATATACAGGTAAAAATTACAACACATATAAGGGAAGTGGGAAGAGGTGCCGACATACTGACTGCGTCACATGACTTCACAGAATAGTCTTCTGGTTAACCTATTCTAAAGCACATACCAAGAATCTAACGATTCGTGATATGTGTTGTATCTCAGGTACGCTTTTATTGTACCTGTTCATGTGGCAACTTGGATGATATGACCACACGGCCCCTAGCACCGGCATAAGCGGTATTAGATACAAATCTAGAGAGCTATGATGGAAATGCTCTGACAACTCGTATACTGGTAATTGGTGAGCTGTTTCGCTGTGACAACTCGTACATTGGAGATTGGTGAGCTGTATCGTCGTCAGATGTAAATGACGGCAATTAACACAAAAGACTAGTCTGTAAGGCCCGATGTCGACCCAGCATCAACTTCCCACAAATGCCAACATATATCAAAGACCAAAAGGTCTGTACAGGGGGCGGGCCTCGGGGACGAAACGTCCACCAGCAGAATCTCGCCATATACAGGAAAAAATTACAACACATATAAGGGAAGTGGGAAGAGGTGCCGACATACTGACTGCGTCACATGACTTCACAGAATAGTCTTCTGGTTAACCTATTCTAAAGCACATACCAAGAATCTAACGATTCGTGATATGTGTTGTATCTCAGGTACGCTTTTATTGTACCTGTTCATGTGGCAACTTGGATGATATGACCACACGGCCCCTAGCACCGGCATAAGCGGTATTAGATACAAATCTAGAGAGCTATGATGGAAATGCTCTGACAACTCGTATACTGGTAATTGGTGAGCTGTTTCGCTGTGACAACTCGTACATTGGAGATTGGTGAGCTGTATCGTCGTCAGACGTAAATGACGGCAATTAACACAAAAGACTAGTCTGTAAGGCCCGATGTCGACCCAGCATCAACTTCCCACAAATGCCAACATATATCAAAGACCAAAAGGTCTGTACAGGGGGCGGGCCTCGGGGACGAAACGTCCACCAGCAGAATCTCGCCATATACAGGTAAAAATTACAACACATATAAGGGAAGTGGGAAGAGGTGCCGACATACTGACTGCGTCACATGACTTTACAGAATAGTCTTCTGGTTAACCTATTCTAAAGCACATACCAAGAATCTAACGATTCGTGATATGTGTTGTATCTCAGGTACGCTTTTATTGTACCTGTTCATGTGGCAACATGGATGATATGACCACACGGCCCCTAGCACCGGCATAAGCGGTATTAGATACAAATCTAGAGAGCTATGATGGAAATGCTCTGACAACTCGTATACTGGTAATTGGTGAGCTGTTTCGCTGTGACAACTCGTACATTGGAGATTGGTGAGCTGTATCGTCGTCAGATGTAAATGACGGCAATTAACACAAAAGACTAGTCTGTAAGGCCCGATGTCGACCCAGCATCAACTTCCCACAAATGCCAACATATATCAAAGACCAAAAGGTCTGTACAGGGGGCGGGCCTCAGGGACGAAACGTCCACCAGCAGAATCTCGCCATATACAGGTAAAAATTACAACACATATAAGGGAAGTGGGAAGAGGTGCCGACATACTGACTGCGTCACATGACTTCACAGAATAGTCTTCTGGATAACCTATTCTAAAGCACATACCAAGAATCTAACGATTCGTGATAGGTGTTGTATCTCAGGTACGCTTTTATTGTACCTGTTCATGTGGCAACATGGATGATATGACCACACGGCCCCTAGCACCGGCATAAGCGGTATCAGATACAAATCTAGACAGCTATGATGGAAATGCTCTGACAACTCGTATACTGGTAATTGGTGAGCTGTTTCGCTGTGACAACTCGTACATTAGAGATTGGTGAGCTGTATCGTCGTCAGATGTAAATGACGGCAATTAACACAAAAGACTAGTCTGTAAGGCCCGATGTCGACCCAGCATCAACTTCCCACAAATGCCAACATATATCAAACCAGAGGGCCCAGAGACTTGGGAATTGCACCAAATGAGTCGCCTGGACCCAGGCTTCCGACCTCGGGTAATGTTTGGGTGAGTGAGTGAATAGAATTTAACGTCGCTTTCAACAAGGGTAATGTTTGGTGAGGGTATGGGGCTACGCATTGTGCTCAAAAAGAAGTTCTCTATCTGTGACGTCATGGTGGCATCATGTACAACTAACGCTGGAACTCACAACCCTGCCCTTTTTATCCTTTGTGGGCTGGACATCGTATCACTTCAGAGACAAAGTCAGCCATGATGTGCTATTAATTATTTATTATCCCTATCGTCAAACACACACACACACCCCAGCTGGAGAAGCCACTGTGGGTGTGTTTACATTATTTATAGACGTACACTTTGTGGGTCTTCCCAGGGAATATACAGATCTGTAGTCGAAGGTGGTCGGGGTGGGTTGGTTCAGGTCAAAAAGCATATTCCCGTGTTGAGGGGTTGTCGCATCTTCAAAGGCTTCCAACGCAAACTGGGTGCGTCCGGGGTACATCTGCCTCGCCAGGTGCCGCAGTTGAATGGTGTCTCTCAGGTTTTTAAACACCACCAGGTAGTGGGCATACAAGCTGTTGTCCGATCCTATTTGTCTTTACTGAATAGATTCTGCACAATGTAGATGATGCTGCGCCGCCGATGATGACTGCCTTTGGCAAGAGCTGGGTGACCTGAGCATCCGTCTCTGCCATGAGATTATCCATGACCTCCAAAGTGTCCGGTTCCAAATCGTTCAGGTTAGGTAGGCCGCTTTCCTCGAACGGGATGTTGGGCATTGTTGCATACGCCGCTTGCTATTCTCCGTAACAATGGGTAGGGTAATCTTGCTGTCGGCATGTTGAACGAGTTTCTGGACGAAGTGCGTCTTACCTGAGCCCGTCGGCCCACAATGAGACAGGTGAAGGGGTGTTGCCACCGGTGGTCCATGGTTAGAGATGTATTTGTTGCCGTGGTAACCCGCTCTTATAATTTTGGTAAGCGTGAACCGGGGCCGTTGTCGTCGGAGCGCTGGTGTGTGTGATTAGTGCGTTCACCGTGGATGGTCATATACGCTGCAGTACTTGGTGTGGGGCTCGATGTTGACCTGAACTGTATACTCGGTATGGTGGTCGATGGGGCCAGATGAGGTTTGACTGGTGCTAGCGTGGAGGGGGTCTGTAGATTCGTCTGACCTGCACTCACGACTGGTGGTTGTGTCTTAGGTGGGATGAGTAGAGTGCCGAAGTACGCCACGTCGTGAAACACACCCCCATATAAGATTGCCAGCAAGGTTAGCAATGTTACCTCAAAACCCACTTGTGCTTTGCGCGTTTTTGGATACGCTGTGTTCAGTGACAGCTGCTGTTTGTCCATAGCACTGTGTTCATGGTCGAGCGTAGAATGAACACTGACTTTTGATTGAAATTGTAGTTTAAGGGCCGCTTCCCATACGGATATCCCGGCCCATCAACTCAATGTTTTATTTAAATTTCACGGTACATTTTTTAGTTCAGTTAAGCTCTTCACAAGCGCTAAATTTTAAAATAAATAATTAAATAATAAATAACAATGACAGAGCAGAGGGAGATATAAATAGAAGTAAAGAAGAATCGGCTATGTACAAGTTCGTCGATCTGTGTTTGGTCAGGTTATACTGGTAAATATGTGTTCATTGTCATTGTAATCGCGTGGATGATTCCTTTGTCTTTGTACCCCTTCGTACGCACAAAGCCGTCCAGAAAAAAACTGGGAGAACCATGGGCGTCTTCGGGGGAGGGGGGGGGGGGGCGCGTTCCCTATGCTTTCTTTAGAATGCCCAAGACTCTGATGTCCAACATAGGAAAAATAACATGCAGTTGAGCGCTGAGAGGGAGTCCTTCCCGCCCAACGACTTTCCTAACGACGCCCTTGAGAACAGGGCGGTTTTTTCCAGAAATTTGTGCCTGTGACAATGCTTGGAGTGTGTATCGGGGTACAGGACGACAGGCTACGTCCTACATTTCGTGAAAATCAAAGGATCATATTCTGTGTTGAAGCGTCAGTTCAGTGACATCTCAGAGGTAACGTGTCTGGTATTGTATATAGGGTTGAGTATTCTATTTTCGGACGTTCTCTTTCTGGGGCGTTGTCACTCAGGGCGCTGTTGTCATACTTGTTATCGTCATCCGTATGCTGATTCAGTTCTGGTCTTACCCGTCTGTGGTCTTCAGTGGTCTTCAGCTTGCCTGACTCTACAGGCAAGCTTCCCTCGGCACCTGACATTCAGACCCGAGAATACGGTGGAGTCTCGAACGTAGCCTTAGTATCTCAGCCGCGCTTTTATTGCAGATGTTCATGTGGAGACTATGAGGTATCCACACGGCCCCTAACACTGGCTTAAGCGGAATCAGATACGCTAGCTCGCGCGCGATCGGGAGCTGTGATGACAGATCAGCTCAAAGAAATAACTCATCTGATGTTAATGGATGAGCATCGAGTAAACGCCCCAACATGGAGTGAACCTATTCCCATCGTTGTGTCTGGCAAAGGCACTCATATCGACCAAATCCGCTTGTCATTGGGCATCTATGCCCCCGACGATGACGCGGCTCCGTGGAAAATGTGGCGGCCAGCTCGATGTAAGTTATAGGTGTCTTGGTTTTTTTAAACCAATCTCGGACTATGGCTCGTTGCATCCCCTGGAGTTTAGCGGCTTGATAGAGCACTCACTTATAATGCACTATAGGCAGCTGGACGGTCGGGACTGTAATACCACGTGTCCAACACCTTCTCCCAGCTCTTCTTGGTGACAACCTCTTCATGATCGGAGTTCCTTCCTGGGGTTTTTTCTTTGGCTTCTGCCGGCACACCGTCCATGGCAAATGGCCAGTCCAACTCGTCTGATGACCACTCTTCCTCTATAAGCACCCGATCCACATCTGCCACGGCATCTTCCAACGCGCACCATAGAACAAGGTGGAGGATAAAATGCACTGTACCCACATCTAGCCGAGCCAATTGAGCCAAGAAGGCGCCACGTGGTCTTATCATCGAACTGGAAATTGTACAGATCCAATATAGGGCGATGACTGTGAAAACATTGCCGGATGGTAGGCCTGCGTACTCACAGCCTCCTGTATCGGTAACACCTCCGTGGGCGGTTCGTCAGGGTCTGTGGTAAAGTTGCCCTCCTCCTCAGTGGGGACTGGATTTCTGGCGAGCGTTGAGCGGGACCTTTCACGTCGCATGGTTTAAGATAAGTCAATATACAGACCTGATTGATTGAAATTGTAGTTTAAGGGCCGCTTCCCATACGGATTTCGCGGCTCATCAACTCAAATGTTTATTTAAATTTCACGGTACATTTCTTCGTTCATTTAAGATCTTTTGCAGAACTAGATATTAAAATAAATAATTAAATAATAAATAACAATGAGAGAGCAGAGAGAGATATAAAATAGAAGTAAAGAAGAATCGCTATGTACAAGTTGGTAAGTCTGTTATTGGTTAGGTTATACTGATAAATAATGTGTTCGTTATAATCGCGTGGATGATTCCTTCGTCTTGGTACCCCATTCGTACGCACAAAGCCGTCCAGAAAAAAACTGGGAGAACCATGAGCGTCTTCAGGATTTTTCGAGACGACTTCCCTAACGACGCCCTTGGGAACAGGGTGGGTTCTTCCAGAAATTTGTGCCTGTAACAATTGCTTGAAGTGTGTATTGGGGTACAGGACGGCAAGTCTACGTCCTATATTGCGTGAAAGTCAAAGGATCATATTCTGTGTTGAAGCGTTAGTTCAGTGTCATCTATGGGTAGCGTGTCTGGTGTGGTATAGCGTTGAGTATTCTGATTCTGGACGTTCTCGTTGTGCGGCGTTGTCACTCAAGGTGCTGTTGATATTCATGTAATCGTCATCCGTCTGCTGTTTCAGGTCTTGTCTAGCCCGTCTGTGATCTTCGATGTGCCGTGCCTGTATCATATGAAATAGAAGGTTTGTAGAGATTCGTGTTTTCTATTGTTTTCCGATGCAATACTTTGATATATCTTCCTCCCACAACAGGCACCCTCCTGACCGTCAGTCACATAATATAAATAGCAATATATAATTAAGTGAATAAATAAATAGATAAACAAATGAATAATTAAATAAACATTTGGACAGGTACAATACTAGGTGAATAGACAAATAAATAGTTTCGTATTTTTTTCGTATACAGTATCGTTTGATGGCCATAAAATATTTGTAAGACAATGAGATAGACTGCCCTCAGTATCAAGGTAACTCCGCTATCACCATTTCCTGTATTTTATGCCGAATACTGCTCGCCATATGCGTTTTGGCCGTGCTATTGTTGTTATGCATTTAATTAGATTTGATACAGACCTAAAAAAAAATCGGCTCTATTTATTAGCTTTCAATATGGTGCATCATGGGATAGCAACATGAAAAGCACACCCCATATTATCCGTGAATACCTGGCGCCGTGATCGAAGTTCCTTTCTTGATGCTTTCATTTGGGTTCTGACGCCGTATCGACCTCCGTTGTATGGATGTGATTGTCACTGGGTTGACAGAGCATATCCTGGTAATCTATGGCGTCGTCGTCCTCCGACGGTGAATATGAAATACGGGTGCTACGTTTCCCCAGGACATCTTTGTAATTCACGGAGGTGAGAACCGGATAGTGCCTTCAGTTTTCTTCCTTGACGCGGTTGATAATTTGCTCATTGGGCTCGACCAGTGCGTCCTCAATAGCACGAGACCAGGCCCACTGGACGGCTGACCCCTCGTTCGATGTAAACTGCTGGTCCACGAAAGGCATCACTTTCTCGAATTACAAGCGTCTAGTCCGTCATTCATAATTCAAGCCGTCCATAGATCAGGGTGTAAGGTGAAGCTTCGGGTGGGGTCCTGGTAACACCCCAGTCGTGCGAAGCATGGTCCACGATGTGCGTAGATGGCATTTTCTACGTGGATGAGGTCACCATCCAGTTCACCGCTCCACACCCGGATCGGTACAATTGTAGTGACAGAAGTATAGTTAACTGATTGTCTGTCAGGGTGCAGTCCACACTTGCCACGGTTTATAACAATTTCATAACAAGGAAAGCCGCCCGTTTTTAACAGCATGGTAACGCTTATTCTCTTTCTACTAACTGATATCTTTATTATCACCCTGTTGGACGTAACCATTTCTCCAAACGATGATATAAAATTTACTTGTAGATCGCACCTACGCGCCAATACAGAGTTAATCGTGTCCGGAATTGAATATCTGGCAGGCCAAAATCCATACTTTTTCGAGAAGCGAAAATGATGATTCCTTTATGGCGATAAAATTTACAAAAAAAACGAGTAGGTCGACCCCCTGTTTTTTTGCACCATTTTAAAATGTCCGTTGGACGGGAAACACTTTAACATGCATAAAAAAGAAAATCATTTCATACGTTTTCTCTGGGTTGTGAGCCGAATTTGACATATTTTCATCCATTTTATGGAGCTATTCAGAAAGTTGAAGACTGTTTAAGGTGGATTGCACGTCTTTTGTTTTCAATTTCAATAGCTCACTTGACTTCTGAAATAATGGCATGGGTGTGCCCATTTAGAAAATATATACTTTTACAGGGTTCGGCCGAAGACCCGAACCCATGCCTGTTTTTAGTCACACATCATTTATACAGCCCATTCGTACCAAAAACGTCCATTCCAATGTCCCATTTTCACGACACACCCATCCAGTCGGATGCTCATCCGCGAGTGCTTGACTATGACACATCTCACGACCCAATCGAACCAATATTGGTCCATCTCTCCCCCAAAACGTCCATTTCAATGTTCCTTTCCACAATTCACTTCTGCGCATGCGCAGATGGACGGCATATCCACGACCCACCCATCCAATCGGGCGCTCCTCCACGACTGTTTCACTATGATACCTCCCACGGCCCATTCGGACCGATATTGGTTCACCTCGATCCCAAAACATCCCCCCACAGGCCTGCCTATGTACTACGCATGCCCAGTCTGAACTTTTCAGCGACAGTCAACCCATGACCACTAGACCCCTGCCATCGTCATCTACATGGTGACACAGAAAAAAATAAGCTGCAACACTCCTTACCGCAAATGTCCATGCGTGGGTTCCCCATTGCATTTATACCCCAGACGTGTATAGATCTGCCCTCTGGTAGGTATATTATTTTCAACCTGGTATGGTCTGACTGGTGGTGCAATGGATAACGTGCCCGCCTTTGGAGCGTGAAGGGCGACTCCCGCTGGGGCCAGGGGTATTCCCCTTCGATGAATGGCTATGCATGGGGATTATAACCTAGAAGCTATACCCTGGAAAGGGCAAGATTGACCTCGAAAGTCAACTACCGTACGGACAATCACGAACATTCCCGGAGATCACCGGACATTTCCGGAGATTTCCAGACATTGCCGAAGATTGTCGAACATACCCGGAGATTCAGGCGAAACAACACGCGTATTTGAAGTCTCGTTGACATGGGATTACTTTCTGTCCACGAAGGCTTATCCCACGACCCGGAAGTGACCGCATCACCACCGGAAATGACCGCATTACCGCGTAGGAATACATCCCCGGGGTCACTTCCGGCCCGGAAGTGACATTTGCCAGAACTATAGAGACCTTCACCTTTGTGACGTCACAACTATGCAAATTTTCAAGGTTAACGTATAAATTTGCCGTTTAACTACTACTTTGCTATGGCAACCCCTTCATCGACCATGACATTCGACCCGGTCGTGACGTTACCGGATGTCACGTCATGCACTCACCGCATTTCCACCTCATTTCCCACCACCGCTGCTGGAATCCTGAGACATTTACGCTTAATATACTACTATCACTGTTAGAATTGCGCGGGTGCGCGGGACAGGTACAGCCCATAATGTGTTTATCTATTCATTTCTATTCAATATTATAAAATATCTTGTAGGGGCTGCATGTCGCAGCCTTTTCTACCTTTTCTACTGAGAACGTGTCATGCGCGCGATGAGAGATGGAACTGTTGCACATATATTATAGCGGTATTACACTCTTTCAAACGTGCACCCATGACGACTGGTGTACGAATCTTATTAAATTCTTTTGAACGAACTGTCTCGCCGTTTAGGAGAATGGTCTCAACCTTTGGGAGTTGGTAGATATGGTCATTGGACAGTATGCCATTGAAAAGACCCCTTCATCCGATGTTTTTGGTCAAGAACAATATTAACCCTATCTGGCCTGGGCTTTTTGGGACCTGTTGTGGCCTGGGGGGGGGGGGCGAAATGACCCCCCTAATTACTTTTCTTACCCCTTGAGCTAGGGAGCTGAAACTTACCACACTTGGCCAAGCTCTACCAGAAAATGTAAAAAAATCCAAGATGGCCGCCTTAGTGACGTCACAGTGACGTTATTTTCAAAAACAGCATTTTTTGGTCGATTTTTCAGTCAGATTTTCCGATTTTTTTATTTATGCAATTTCTCCGCAAAAACTGCGTGATAAATTAGTAAATATTAATGTGATGTGAAATAAAATAGTTTGTGCCCGCTTTTCATGCGGAAAAGCCGAAATTTTGAAGAAATATGACAAAAACATCACTTTTCTGGGACCCCACGTGGCCGCCATCTTGAATTTTCCCATAATCCTCTGCTCGGGAGGTCATGCAAATAGGCTCAAAATGACCCCAATATGATAAACTAAAAAGTCCCGGAGTTTCGGCTTTCTATTTTTTGTCGTTCCGGAGATAGCGCAGAAAGTTTGGTAGGGGGCGCCATTTCGCCCCCCCCCCCCCCGCCCCCAGGCCGGGTAGGGTTAAACTAATCCCACTGGAATACAAGCTGGAAAATCCACGTGAAAAACCCTGACGTTGAAGTGTTACATACGAACACCCATCTTCGCATATTCAAGTCGAAACACTACAAGCACAAAAATTCTGAGCCACTCCACTTTCAGTTTCTTTTAAATCGCTATGATCATTTTCTGAAGCCTACTTTCGAGTTAATAGGCATAACGGATGAATATCGCACAGCAATTTTTTATATTTTTTTATTTTTCGTCATATTCCGTATATTTATTGTCAAGTATGATACTTTTGCGGTTATTTGCTTGACAATGTAAAAAAATGTATAACTTCTTTTTGAAGTGACAAAAGTAATGTGGAGATGCCGGGGATCGAACCCGGGGCCTTTCACATGCAAAGCGAACGCTCTACCACTGAGCTGCATCCTGATCGATGGTAAAACGTGTTGTTTTGGGTAAACACTCAAATGAATTAATTGGCAAGCAGTGAACTGTATTCTGAGTTAATTTCATACTGAGAAGTCTGTTGTCTGATATAGGCATACAGGAGAACTGAAATTTACTCAGGTGTTGATTCATGGGCGTCGCTAGGATTTTTCAAAGGGGTCCTAGATCGCCGGAGATGCATTCTAAGCGTTTTCCCGGAATTAAATCTGAACATAATGTATGCAGATTTAGGGTTATATTATACAGCTCTGAGATCTTAGATGGCCTGAGATGCATTCTGAGCGATTTCCAACAATTAAACTAACACGTCATTTGTCAAATATCAGTATTATATTTTATTCTCTTTGTCATGTTGAAAACACAATAATAACGCTTTGGGCCTATATACCTTGGGGACCACTATCACAGCCCAACAGGCGGGGGTCCAGGGGCCGCGTAGGCCCCGGAAGCTCCGGGGTCCTAGATTGCCGGAGATGCGTTCTGAACGTTTTTCCGGAAATAAAACTGATCATACTGCATGCACATTTATGATTCTATTTTCACGAATTTTTTTCTCGCAATTATAAGCATGCATCGATATTGAAAACATCGCACCTCATGCCTTCATCCATTTGACGTTCTAGTTATATTTAAAACATACAAAACGATGAGAGGAGAGGAGTTCTTGGGAGGGAAACCAATATGCCTACAGATACGATTCATTCACACACAGATAAAACAAGGAAATCCTCACAGCCCAACAGGCGAGGGTCCACGAGCTGTTTAGGCCCCGGAAGCTCCGAAGTTCCAGATCTCCGGAGACGCGTTCTAAGAGTTTTCCCAGAAATAAATTCGAACGTAATGTATGCAGATTTATGGTTCTATTTTCGCGTATGTTTCGCATTTATAAGCACTCATCGATATTGAAAAAATCATACTTCATGCCTGAATCCATTTGACTGTTTAGTTATATTTATCACATAAGAAGAACACATAAAAAAACGATGACCTTTACATGATGGAACATTAGAACCAATATGATAGCGATTCATTTACACAAAGCTAAAATGAGCGATCGTCACAGCCTGACAGGCGAGGGTCCAGGGGCCGCCTAGGCCCCGGAAGCTCCAGGGTCTCCGGTTGCCGGAGATGCGTTTTACCCGTTTTCTCGGAAACAAATCTGAACACAATGTATATTGATTTATGGTTCTATTTTCACATTTGTTTCGCATAAACCCGCATCGATATTGAAGAATATGCCGGACTCCATTTGACCCGTTTTCTCGGAAACAAATCTGAACACAATGTATATTGATTTATGGTTCTATTTTCACATTTGTTTCGCATAAACCCGCATCGATATTGAAGAATATGCCGGACTCCATTTGACTTCCTGGTTTGACACAAACAAAACGGGCCTTTTACCCACCACTACACGTCTTGGCACTCTATCTCTAATTTTTATGTTTTTTTTATTTTATGTTTTTATGCTTTTTTTATTTTGTTTTTGTTTTCTCTGTTTTTGTTTTTTGTTTTTTGTTTTTTCTTTTGCTTTTTCTTCTGTTTTTTTTTTGGCGCGGCCAAGGGGGGGGGTCGTTCGCACCGGACGACCCCCCCCTAACAACGCCAGTAGTATACAAAGGTGAAATTGATAGATTAGCGCCTCACTGCGCATGCGCAGAAAAAAAAATGGGGAGGTTTTGTGGCGGTATTGGGGCGGTGTGCGCAGGTGAATGGGGCGCAGGTATGACGTCACTTCCGGTCTGGGTGAATGGGGCGTGACCTTGGGGGCATGTATTTCTCCGCGGTGATGCGGTCTGGTGGTGATGCGGTCTGCCTCCGCGGACCGAAAGTAGTCCCAAACCCGTGGGTTTTCGTGAGAATGTTCGGCAATCTGTAGGGACCGCTAGTGGACTGATGGGGTCGAGTGAGGTATCAAAGTGAAGCTTAGGTGAAGGGGCATCTAATGGGCTGGGTGTGGAGTTGACATATCGGCCTTCTGCGCATGCGCGGCGGCCGAAGGGTATGAAAATAGCCTTTTTGGAACTAGGGGAGCCCCTAGCGGACCGATGGGGTCGAGTGAGGTATCAAAGTGAAGCTTAGGTGGAGGGGCATCTAATGGGCTGGGTGTGGGGTTGACATATCGGCCTTCTGCGCATGCGCGGTGGCCGAAGGGTATGAAAATAGCCTTTTTGGAGCTAGGGAGCCCCTAATGGTCCAATGGGGTCGAGTGAGGTATCAATGTGAAGCAT
>JAVTVY010033851.1:0-14728 GCA_036873755.1 Hanleya hanleyi | reverse complement strand
GTTTCGATGAACAACAACAACCACGTAAAAAATAAAAAAAACACAAACCTACGTGATTTCCGAAGATTGTGAGCAGATATTTCTTTGATTACAATGCCCAGAAATAACCGATGAATACTCATTTATTCGTGGACATTTGTCAGAATAAACGCAGTTTCCAGATGAGAGACTTCGCTAAACTGCGAAGAATTTCAGGGGGTTTTTTTCGGTCATATTTGAAGGCGTGTATCTCCGCTTTCCAGCGGTTGTTTTTCATGATCTAGGTCACGTTGGAAAGGTTATTCCCAACCTGTAACCATTTCGGTCATCTATACGCGGTAAGACTGACCCTGGGATCGTGTGTATCCATTTCAGACTACTTTCGGCAACTGCTAGAGGGAATTTCCAGAAATCAATACCACGTGACTTCGTCAGCCAATCAGTTAAAGTCTACCGACGTAACCCCAACGTAACCCGCCATTTTCGAGTCATGTGATGATCTACTTGTTCAAAATTACAGATCTACCACACCTCTTGGATGATACGAAAGTTATTCACACCTATATATTTTGTAAGCCCAGGCAATATCTGTTTCCGGGGTATGTATGAAAACCTGTAAGTTACCAGAGTTTTCGAGTCTGTTCTCCGCTGGATGAAGGCCGAACAGAATCCGGTAAAACACCGGATATCGCTCCGCGATAATGGAGACACACGATTCGCAAGCCATCTTATGGATGGCGAAGTGTATGCAAATGAGGTTATTCCCTGGGCTTTCCCAATCTCGTCATAGTTACAATGGATGGCTAATATTACGAAAGCTACGATTGGATATAAATAGACGAATCTGATATTTGCGCCAATGAACCACGTCGACACTTCAGCGCTTCGGTTGGTTGTTGTCAGGCACGTGACTAAAACGAAGGCACGCGATTGATCAATTCGACATTACAGTCGTTTCAAGCATGGCGCGAGATGAAAATGGTCAATCTTTACCGACACATGTGTTGGAAAAATGTGGAAATAAAGTTTACGGAGTGGATCTGATGGATTTCATCTTCATGGAACGATTAGATGGTCTCTTGGACACATTATACTTCAGCAATAGAGAGATTTGAACGGGATTACTGAGTGAATTTACATTCTGCAGCAACATTTACGCACACGGTAAAATTGTGAAAATTTTGTAGTTCCACATTTCCCTCATTATTTGTTCGTTTCCCTCTCGATCTTGTTTTATTTGTTTGTCAGAATGAAAACGTCCTTTGATAATCCGAATGTTGAAGGTTTAGGCTTTTCAAAAATATATACATTTGTGCAAGTTTCACTCGAGGTGCTCGCGTAAAATGCTACATTGCAGACGGAGTGGGGTTTTATTTGACGGTGAAGCAGCGATGTCACCTTTTGGCGTCATTGGGGTTGAGGAGGCTCTAAGAAATTACGCCAAAAGTCGTCAACGGGGTTGAGACAAGGAATTATTTTGGCGTCATTGGTACCGAATGAGTTAACTGGTGAACAAGTTTGAAACTTACATGAAAGATGTTTTGTACCTTGCAGATGTGCCCGGTCAGTTTTTTAGTAGTTTTGAGGATTTCCCCAGAGTATATGGCCCTTTATCATCAACATTGATTTATGCTTGTCCAACTTTGAACGTTACATGTACATGGAAGCTGCTCAGTACACTGTAGATATGCACTGTCAGGCTTTATTTCTATTTCAATGATTTTCCCCAGAGTTATGGCCCTTTATCATCAACATCAATATATGCTTGTTCGGTCCAAATCTTGATCACTATTTCATGGACAACTTAAAAACATACATGGAACTCTAAAGATGCTTTGTATCTTGTGCATGTGCATTCTCGGTTATTTGCAAGCTTTAATGAAGCTGACAAATTCGATATAACCACATAATAATTTATAGCATGTATAGGGCCTATATATATTATCAGCTTGACATGATTCTGATAGGATATTGCACAATACATGAATGAAGTTGCTGATCGCGCAACTTGTAAGCAAGCAAGAATTTGGCAGTTTTAATGAGCGTATCTGTGAAGCAGTTTCTCAGAATACATTTTCAGCTTCGCCTGTTCGCGGTGTTACTTAAAGGTGAACTGCAAAGCTTTTAATTTTATCTAAATTGTTGCTTATATACATCTTGTCTTATGTGACATAACTTTTGTATGTTTTTGGGGAAAATATAGTTTGCAAAATTGTACTAATAGCAATACTTAAGTTATCCTGTTATAAATCCGCCATGAAAACTTGCATCGCTTGTCTCTCTTGGTTTGTAGAACGTTATGACGTTATAGTGGTTCCATTCATTCAAGTTTTATTCAAATGTGACGTCATGCTACGTCGGATGAATGAACGAGGGCCACTATAACGTCATGATGTTCCAAAAACAACGGGAGGCAAGCGATGACGTTTTTAAAAGTTCTGGCTCTCGGTATAAGTTTTGACTTCTCATATACCCAAAATAAAACAATAACCCACAGAACTATTACCACACATAAATGTAACAACTATAGAAGTTCTTGTTTTATGACATTTTAACAGAACATTGGAAAGCTTTTCAGTTCACCTTTAAAGAATGGAAGCGACTTGTACAAGAAATTGATCTAAGAAAGTTTTGTTCTAAGTGTAGTGTATTTAGGACAGATCAGAATAAAATGATGTTCACTCTCAATGACCTTGTTAACAAAGTCTGTCACTTCTGTCCAGTAACTGTTGGAATAACAACAACAACATAGGCCGTTTCTGTTGGTAATCTCTGTATCTGTTGTGAAAAACGAAGAAAAGCTATTATAGACATCGACAGCCGGCCCAGGTGTTTTCAGGCTATCGGACAAAGTTGATGGGCGTGTGTATAGTTTCCCGGTGGTTCTTACTGACGGGTTGAGAGGCTACTTTTCTTCGACATTGATAATATGATGGGAGGCATGTTCGACTGGAAATTCAGGACTCGTCTAGCACCTATAGCAGCTCAAGATTCAAGATTCAAGATTCAACTTTATTGTACGAACACCCCAGTAGGGTAGAGTACATAACAGAATAATAAAATCAAATCAATACAGAACAGACACATTGATATATATACATACTGCATGATAAGACATCAAGGGCAGTTATGGCGGGTTCCGGTCTATACAGTTCAGCTCAGACGCAACTCACCAAACTCACAAGTTTCAGGTCACTGTCCTCGTTTATCCAAACTGAAATGTCCATACCGTCTTTTCCCTTTGATATAATCATATACTATATAATAGTGTAATTTAGACTTCTATTCTTTCGTTCTCTGGCGGATGCACAATGGCGATTTGGGTTGTTGTCCTGAAAAATATAGGTCATCTTCGCCACTGACAGATGTTTGTATTTCATGGATCGATATATTATTTCACGAGGGGGTGGTTAAGTTGTATTTGTCACTTTTGTGCTGATCTTTGTTCAACATTCATGGTGATAAAATTAATCAGTTCCAAAAGTGTGCACACTGAAAATCCTCAGTGCATGATATGTTATGTTAAATTGTTGTTACATGTTACATATTGAATAAAACACGCAACTTTTGTTATTGTGATATGACTGAACACCCTTGAAAATAGTCGCTTCGAAATATAGGTCAAAGCATTTCTCTTTAGGCTATTTTCGCGGGTTCAAGGCCGAGTGCATTTTGAGGTTGCTCAGAATGAGGTAAAGAACAAGAATTTGGCACGAGCCAGCATGGTTCTCAATCCGACTATCAGAAACAGAACATACAATTGATGAAAGAAGTAATGTTAAATTGTGCGTGTGTAGAAAGTTGCCCATAATATTGTCATTATTTTAATCTAGACTAGCTAACGGAGAAAACGTGTTAAAAAATGTCAAATGAAATCAACCGACATTTGTCCACCCGCCCCTCCCCCGTAACCTCACTACGGCCGTAGCAGAAAATTACGAGTGGTATATTTAAATAATGGAGCAAATGACAAATGATCTCTTTTTTGATCTGTACATGAATTCCTCGGAAAAGCAGACATCGACGAAAACAAATACTTTTCTCAGAAAATTCACATTTATTCGTTGGCATGCGGTTTTTTTTACCCCGCGGCCAATTTTGGCCTAGTGGTATTGCCGTCATGGAATGCTAGCCACCCCCCCCACCTCAAAGGACATTCCCGCCCCCACCCCCCCTCCCTCAAATTTTGAGTCACTTCTCCCCCCCCCCCAGCTTTGCCATTTCTCCTAAAATACGGTACACACAGGCACGGCGGATCCCCCCGCCCCTTCGGTTTGCATGAAATCCACGAAAAGACTGAAATCGCTAAAAACAGCCCTTTTACACATGCTTTCGTAGACCATATGTGCTGTTTTTTTTCTATTCACTTCCTATGATCTGCGGGGACACGTCAATAACAGAGAAGATGTGTTTTAATCGCGAAATATTTTTCCCGCAATTTTTTAACCGGAAGAACTCAGGAAATTCGAAATTGTCAAGGAAGAAAAGTTGCATTTTACTGAAAACTAAACTATTTTGAAACATCTGTAGAGAAGATATGCATGTGACGGAAACTGTATACCTTGGTAAAAATAAGAGTTCAGAGTTTTAATTTTATCACCCTACTGAATCGACGAGTATGATTATAGGTGAATGCACCAGTCCATTTGTCATGCGACCATGAACTGTAGGTTGGATCACTTCACATTGAAGCCGCATAACAGCTGCAATGTTATAATGAGGCAACATATGATTATATATCAGATATGTCGACAGTCCATGGTAGCTACCATTTGTCTTGGCGACAGTCCATTTGGCGAATCATTAGATCAGACGATATGCTCTCTGTGCATCATTCACAAGTACATGTTGACCTACAATGGACTGTCGATCGGTCCGATGATGATACAATGGAGTGTCGTAATATCAGACAGACAGAGAATATACTATTAATGGTTCATATTCCTCTTAAACACACACAAGTGGAAGGAATCGAGAGATGAATGAGTCAGTGATACACGAGGCAGGTAGCCCGAAAACATCGGCTAAGGGGTCTATTTTTTTTTTTTTATTATTGTTGTTGCTGACCCCTTTAGCCCGAATCACATATGCAGACCGAAAAGGAAAAAAATAAATAAGACGTCAGTCGCTCGAGATCTTCAACTGCACACGGCGTGGGGAATTGAGACAAAGGCACGAAAAGCATTTTATCGAATAAATAATATGATTTGGCATCTCCAGAACTTTGATAATCAACTAATGACTCATTCCGTTAGACGAAATCTTCTTCCAAACTCTAATTTTGTCATCTAACTCGTCAAGTTGCCGCCATTTTCAGTCTCGTTGAGAGCTCGAGATTTCCAACGCGATTGACCTTTCTGACCACGTGACTCGTCCATTTCACCATAGTCAGATCAGAAAGGTCACGATACTAGTGCGCACGCGTGGCCAAGTCTCGTAAAGCTGTAATCTCAGGAAATGGCGGTAAACATCGAAATCGAGCGTTTATTGTGTTTTCTTCGTCGTCACTAATTTTTTGGAGTCCCAAACAGTCAAAAGAGATGGTACATGGTGAAAGAAGCTCAGGTCGGTCAAACTATATCAAATTGGCATATTTTTTCTCTCCCGTTTCGTTATTTTCGTCAGCGAAAAGTTGCTCTTCGCCAGTCAAATTTTTATCGCTAAAATTTAACCCACCCTCGATCTCGGCTGTGATAGGAATGCCACGCCCCCTTACCCTAAATTTACCTATCACAGCCAGAGTTTCTGGGTTAACGAGGCAGGTAGTAAGTTCCCACGTGTTCATTTTGTGCTCATTTCCTCACACTATAATTCGATGCTAATACAGCCATGGACTGTCTACCAACACCTAAAAACACCTCTCGCCGCAAAAATGTTTAAAATTTTTGTTAACTTGAAATAGTAATAACCCTACATTTGGTGACAACATAAGTAGTACGATATCTCTCCTTCAAAGAATGACTGGACACCAGTAACCATACCCGTCATCGATATGCTGAAAATCGTTCATTTTCGGCTGTGGTCACTGTCGTCTGGTCAGACACTCGCCCACGCTTCATAACGAAAGCACCGAAAAACCTACCATTGACTGTGATTTGACACGTGACCGGCGGTTTTCACCTAAGTAGTAGGTAAACAGCAAATTCCCGCTCTTTTATGCAAATTTGTGGAGCAAGTGTGGAGCTCTCGTCCAATCAGAAGCGAGTATTTCAAATCCGTCACAGAGCTCTCGTCCAATCAGAAGCGAGTATTTCAAATTGACCAAAAAGCTACCTCCAGCACAGGAGAGTTCCAATTTTTCCAGGTCAAAAATAGTTCCATGTATTCATCCGCGGTGATGCGGTCTGGCAGCAATTTTGGCGGTGATTCGGTCTCGGAAAAAGCTTCCGCGGAGAAAAAGTAGTCCCTAGATAAAATGGTCCGATGGGGTCGAGTGAGGTATCAAAGTGAAGCTTAGGTGAAGGGGCATCTAATGGGCTGGGTGTGGGGTTGACATAGCGGCCTTCTGCGCATGCGCGGTGGCCGAAGGGTATGGAAATAGCCGTGTTGGAGCTAGGGGAGTCCCTAATGGTCCAATGGGGTCGAGTGAGGTATCAATGTAAAGCTTATGTGAAGGGGCATCTAATGGGTTGGGTGTGGGGTTGAAATATCGGCTGTTTTTATACGGCGCAAGGGAGCAAACGAGGCGGTGGGGACGTCACGGGGAGAAAAAACCCTCACATTACCCTCAAAAAAACCTCTAAGCCATATAATAATAATAAACATAATCTATAGGTGTTGTACCATGTTAATAGGATCAGTCTAGCATCTGTACCACCCTAGGGTCGAGTGTTTATTGTCCCGTGTATCTCCGCAAGAAAACAACAAACAAAATGGCGGCTCCAGGATGGTGCGGGGACGCCCTTTCCACATCACGGCGTCGACCGTAGCGCCATCTGCACACATTGACGCAAGGGAGACAACTCGTGTGGCCCAAGGATATGGAAATAGCCGTGTTGGAGCTAGGGGAGTGACTACTGGTCCAGTGGGGTCGAGTGAGGTATCAATGTGAAGCCTATGTGAGGGGGCATGTAATGGGCTGGGTGTGGGGTTGAACTAGCGTCATTCTGCGCATGCGCGGTGGCCGAAGGGTATGAAAATAGCCGTTTTGGAGCTAGCGAAGCCAATAATGGTCCAATGGGGTCGAGTGAGGTATCAAAGTGAAGCTTATGTGAAGGGGCATCTGACTGGACTAGCGGCTTGGGCGTTGTCACCAATCTGCGCATGCGCGGTGGCCGAAGGGTATGGAAATAGCCGTGTTGGGAGCTAGCGAAGCCAATAATGGTGCAATGGGATCGAGTGAGGTATCAAAGTGAAGCTTAGGTGAAGGGGCATCTGACTGGACTAGCGGCTTGGGCGTTGTCACCATTCTGCGCATGCGCGGTGGCCCAAGGGTATGGAAATAGCCGTGTTGGGAGCTAGGGGAGTTACTACTGGTCCAGTGGGGTCGAGTGAGGTATCAAAGTGAAGCTTAGGTGAAGGGGCATCTGACTGGACTAGCGGATTTGGCGTTGTCACCATTCTGCGCATGCGCGGTGGCCCAAGGGTATGGAAATAGCCGTGTTGGGAGCTAGCGAAGCCAATAATGGTGCAATGGGGTCGTATGAGGTATCAAAGTGAAGCCTAGGTGAAGGGGCATCTGACTGGACTAGTGGGTGTGAACTAGCGTCATTCTGCGCATGCGCATAGACGTTTTGGAGCTAGCGAAGACAATAATGGTCCAATGGGGTCGAGTGAGGTATCAAAGTGAAGCTTAGATGAAGGGGCATCTAATGGGTTGGGTGTGCGGTAGCCATTCTGCGCATGCGCAGATGCAATGCGGAGCTCTCGTCCAATCAGAAGCGAGTATTTCAAATCCGCCACGGAGCTCTCGTCCAATCAGAAGCGAGTATTTTGACCCGGTGCATTATGGGACATATCCAAGATGGCGGCACGTATGTTCAAGATGGCGGCACATCCGGTGTCGAAAACTGGCCATTTTTGTCGGGATGGGGTCACCTAGTGTCGAAAACTGGACCCTGTATGGGTCCCGCTAGACGTGTTGGAGCTAGGGGAGCCACGAATGGTCCAATGGGGTCGAGTGAGGTATCAAAGTGAAGGGGCATCTGACTGGACTAGTGGGTTTGAACTAGCGGCATTCTGCGCATGCGCAGTCTGGCCGTAGTATAGAAATAGACGTGTTGGAGCTAGGGGAGCCCCTAATGGACCGATGGAGTTGTATGAGGTATCCATGTGAAGCATTCGTGAAGGGTCATCTGATGGGTTGGGTGTGCGGTAGGAATATCATTCTGCGCATGCGCAGACGCAATGCGGAGCTCTCGTCCAATCAGAAGCGAGTATTTCAAATCCGTCACAGAGCTCTCAGCCAATCAGAAGCGAGTATTTTGACCCGGTGCATTATGGGACATATCCAAGATGGCGGCACGTATGTTCAAGATGGCGGCACATCCGGTGTCGAAAACTGGCCATTTCGTCGGGATGTGGTCACCTAGTGTCGAAAACTGGACCCTGTATGGGTCCCGCTAGCGCCTTGACGCCATGATATAGACCGGAGAGAGAAAACAACAACAACAAGGATGACACATGAGGGAACAACAACAACAACAAGTTTTTTTTCATATAGTTTATTTTCCCCTTCCATCATAACATACCCACGCTGGGGGAGCCGCGTTGGGTATGTTTACAATTCAAGAAAGACTCTTGGCCAATCAGAGACCGCCATTTGCATCTGTCCTATTCGTTCCTGTCCGTTAGATGTATTCTTGTCCAATCAGAAGTCGCCATTTCAGAGAGTTCCTTCTTCGGTCATGTTCATTCTGAACCGTTTATTCTAATCATCGTCGGACAGGCCTGGATATTCTTCGGGCAGCATGTCCTGAAACAGTTGTTTGCGCATTCTGATCGCATTTTCCAGGGCCTCTGTGGATGGTAGTCCCATATCCTCTTCCAAGTGACGCTTGGTCTTCATGATGGACCTGTGCGTGGGGTCCCCTTTCATTTCAAGCGGTAGTAAGGTATACTGTTCATAGATCGCCATGGCTGTTTTCCTGATGCGGGAGCGCATTTGGGTGTACGTCTGTTGTAAATTATCCTCTCCGGCGTCCTCGATCGCTTCAGCGTGAGTATTGATAGCTGCTGTCACAATACGATCCCAGAAGGTAGGTTCTGCCTCACTTTCCTGGGATGTAGGCTGACTCTCTGAGGTCAAGCTCTCCATATCAGTAGATATACTGTCAGCAATCTTGGATTCGGTATCAGTCGATGCACTCTCATCAATCTCTGTATCAGTATCTGCCTCAACGGGCTCCTCGGCGTCTTCAATCCCATGTATATTTTTCTGGTGTCGCATCATATCGTAATGTCTGGTGAACGTGCGTTCACACTCAGAACAAGTATAAGCCATGTTGACGGTTGAACGTCGACTGTGCGTGTTTTGGGAATACGCTCGCTTTTATAGACAGTAACGGTCATCGACGCTTAGCTCAACGCTTCAACGCCCTGGTGAATTAGCTCAGAAGCTCTGATTTCATGGAATTGACATCAATTCATCGAAATGCAGTGACGCCCGTCAACGCCCGTCGTTACGCCTTAACGCTCGTCTCAACGCTTTAACACACTTTCTTAACGCTTTAACGACGTTTAATTATGCGTTCGAACAAATGTTTCTTTTGTGCTATTGCTCTGACACACGCCGCTTTCCAGTTCATGCCCGAGGTTTTCAACATCGACGCTGTTCTTTCAATTTCCATATGGACTGGATCCTTATCCAACAATTTCATATGGGTCAGTAAGTCGACATACTGCTGACGTAAAGCCCGTCGTAGTCTGGGTGCCAATCTGTTATGGGCTAAAATTGCAGCTTCCTCTTTGGAATATCCTTTGCGTTGAAACTTGTTTCCTGTGGCCTCCAAAATCTCGCCCATCTCGGCGTCCATACTTTCTTTGAACAAATCCTTCCATAGCCTCGAGTTCACATTATGTTCTTCAACCTCGGGTTGGGCCTTCACGGTTGGATGATATTCCGGGACTGGTGATATGAAGAAGGCCCGCTGTACGGGGGTGGGTTGCTGCTTCACCAAATGTGGACTCGGTGGATGGTGTAGGGGCTGTGGTGATTCCTCGCCGGGTAGCAGGTGGGTCGTCAGCCGGCGATCTTCGGGGGTATGGGCTTTTAAATCTACGAACAGGTAGCCGTACGGACGACTTGTCGCTTCTTGAAACGCCTGCATGAAATGGTCGATGTTCTGAGGATAAATTCGACTACCAAACACACGAATTTGTGCTCTGTCAATGGGGTTGGAGAACAACACAAAGTATTGGCAGTTCAAGGAAAGACGTCCTGGGTAATGAAGTTCTTAGAGGAAGGTGTGGCAACCCCAGCTCCGACACGTGTTGTTTGGTGTTATAGCCAATGGCAGCCCGCCTACGAAACTACGCGATTACAGAATGTGAGTTTCGTCCCAGGGATTCCTCATGACATAGACGAACCGTATTACTTTGACCCCGAGCAGACCAACGTGGTAGTGCTAGATGATCTGATGAGTGCGGCCAAGGACAATTCGAAAATCGCCGACCTATTCACCAAAGGGTCCCATCATCGCAATCTGTCCGTCATCTATTTGACCAGAATCTCTTTCCTCAAGGGAAGGCGTCCAGAGATATTGCCTTGAACTGCCAATACTTTGTGTTGTTCTCCAACCCCATTGACAGAGCACAAATTCGTGTGTTTGGTAGTCGAATTTATCCTCAGAACATCGACCATTTCATGCAGGCGTTTCAAGAGGCGACAAGTCGTCCGTACGGCTACCTGTTCGTAGATTTAAAAGCCCATACCCCCGAAGATCGCCGGCTGACGGCCCACCTGCTACCCGGCGAGGAATCACCACAGCCCCTACACCATCCACCGAGTCCACATTTGGTGAAGCAGCAACCCACCCCCGTACAGCGGGCCTTCTTCATATCACCAGTCCCGGAATATCATCCAACCGTGAAGGCCCAACCCGAGGTTGAAGAACATAATGTGAACTCGAGGCTATGGAAGGATTTGTTCAAAGAAAGTATGGACGCCGAGATGGGCGAGATTTTGGAGGCCACAGGAAACAAGTTTCAACGCAAAGGGTATTCGAAAGAGGAAGCCGCAATTTTAGCCCATAACAGATTGGCACCCAGACTACGACGGGCTTTACGTCAGCGGTATGTCGACCTCGTGACCCATATGAAATTATTGGATAAGGACCCAGTCCATATGGAAATTGAAAGAACAGCGTCGATGTTGAAAACCTCGGGCATGAACTGGAAAGCGGCGTATGTCAGAGCAATAGCACAAAAGAAACATTTGTTCGAACGCATAATTAAACGTCGTTAAAGCGTTAAGAAAGTGTGTTAAAGCGTTGAGACGAGCGTTAAGGCGTAACGACGGGCGTTGACGGGCGTCACTGCATTTCGATGAATTGATGTCAATTCCATGAAATCAGAGCTTCTGAGCTAATTCACCAGGGCGTTGAAGCGTTGAGCTAAGCGTCGATGACCGTTACTGTCTATAAAGCGAGCGTATTCCCAAAACACGCACAGTCGACGTTCAACCGTCAACATGGCTTATACTTGCTCTGAGTGTGAACGCACGTTCACCAGACATTACGATATGATGCGACACCAGAAAAATATACATGGGATTGAAGACGCCGAGGAGCCCGTTGAGGCAGATACTGATACAGAGATTGATGAGAGTGCATCGACTGATACCGAATCCAAGATTGCTGACAGTATATCTACTGATATGCAGAGCTTGACCTCAGAGAATCAGCCTACATCCCAGGAAAGTGAGGCAGAACCTACCTTCTGGGATCGTATTGTGACAGCAGCTATCAATACTCACGCTGAAGCGATCGAGGACGCCGGAGAGGATAATTTACAGACGTACACCCAAATGCACCCCCGCATCAGGAAAACAGCAATGGCGATCTATGAACAGTATACCTTACTACCGCTTGAAATGAAAGGGGACCCCACGCACATGAAGACCAAGCGTCACTTGTAAGAGGATATGGGTTTACCACCCACCGAGGCCCTGGAAAATGCGATTAGAATGCGCAAACAACTGTTTCAGGACATGCTGCCCGATGAATATCCAGGCCTGCCTGACGATGAGTAGAACAAACGGTCCAGAGCGAACATGGCCGAAGATGGAACTTTCTGAAATGGCGACTTTTGATTGGACAAGAATACATCTAACGGGCAAGAACGAACATGACATGCAAATGGCGGTCTCTGATTGGACAAGAGTCTTTCTTGAATTGTAAACATACCCAACGCGGCTCCCCCAGCGTGGGTATGTTATGATGGAGGGGAAAATAAACTATATGAAAAAAAAAAAACTTGTTGTTGTTGTTGTTCCCTCATGTGTCATCCTTGTTGTTGTTGTTTTCTCTCTCTCTCCGATCTATATCATGGCGTCAAAACGTCTAGCAGGACCCATACAAGGACCAGTTTTCGACACTAGGTGACCACATCCCGACGAAATGGCCAGTTTTCGACACCGGATGTACCGCCATCTTGAACATACGTGCCGCCATCTTGGATATGTCCCATAATGCACCGGGTCAAAATACTCGCTTCTGATTGGCTGAGAGCTCTGTGACGGATTTGAAATACTCGCTTCTGATTGGTCGAGAGCTCCGCATTGCGTCTGCGCATGCGCAGAATGATATTCCTACCGCACACCCAACCCATGAGATGCCCCTTCACGAATGCTTCACATGGATACCTCATACAACTCCATCGGTCCATTAGGGGCTCCCCTAGCTCCAACACGTCTATTTCTATACTACGGCCAGACTGCGCATGCGCAGAATGCCGCTAGTTCAAACCCACTAGTCCAGTCAGATGTCCCTTCACTTTGATACCTCACTCGACCCTATTGGACCATTCGTGGCTCCCCTAGCTCCAACACGTCTAGCGGGACCCATACAGGGTCCAGTTTTCGACACTAGGTGACCCCATCCCGACAAAAATGGCCAGTTTTCGACACCGGATGTGCCGCCATCTTGGACATACGTGCCGCCATCTTGGATATGTCCCATAATGCACCGGGTCAAAATACTCGCTTCTGATTGGACGAGAGCTCCGTGGCGGATTTGAAATATTCGCTTCTGATTGGACGAGAGCTCCGCATTGCATCTGCGCATGCGCAGAATGGCTACCGCACACCCAACCCATTAGATGCCCCTTCATCTAAGCTTCACTTTGATACCTCACTCGACCACATTGGAACATGAGTAACTCCCCTACATCCCCAAAACGTCTGTGCGCATGCGCAGAATGACGCTAGTTCACACCCACTAGTCCAGTCAGATGCCCCTTCACCTAGGCTTCACTTTGATACCTCATACGACCCCATTGCACCATTATTGGCTTCGCTAGCTCCCAACACGGCTATTTCCATACCCTTGGGCCACCGCGCATGCCCAGAATGACGCTATTTCAAATCCGCTAGTCCAGTCAGATGCCCCTTCACCTAAGCTTCACTTTGATACCTCACTCGAAACCACTGGACCAGTAGTAACTCCCCTAGCTCCCAACACGGCTATTTCCATACCCTTGGGCCACCGCGCATGCGCAGAATGGTGACAACGCCCAAGCCGCTAGTCCAGTCAGATACCCCTTCACCTAAGCTTCACTTTGATACCTCACTCGATCCCATTGCACCATTATTGGCTTCGCTAGCTGCCAACACGGCTATTTCCATAACCTTCGGCCACCGCGCATGCGCAGATTGATGACAACGCCCAAGCCGCTAGTTCAGTCAGATGCCCCTTCACATAAGCTTCACTTTGATACCTCACTCGACCCCATTGGACCATTATTGGCTTCGCTAGCTCCAAAACGGCTATTTTCATACCCTTCGGCCACCGCGCATGCGCAGAATGCCGCTAGTTCAACCCCACACCCAGCCCATTACATGCCCCCTCACATAGGCTTCACATTGATACCTCACTCGACCCCACTGGACCAGTAGTCACTCCCCTAGCCCCAACACGGCTATTTCCATATCCTTGGGCCACACGAGTTGTCTCCCTTGCGTCAATGTGTGCAGATGACGCTACGGTCGACGCCGTGATGGGGAAAGGGCGTCCCCGCACCATCCTGGAGCCGCCATTTTGTTTGTTGTTTTCTTGCGGAGATACACGGGACAATAAACACTCGACCCTAGGGTGGTACAGACGCTAGACTGATCCTATTAACAAGGTACAACACCTATAGATTATGTTTATTATTATTATATGGCTTAGAGGTTTTTTTGAGGGTAATGTGAGGGTTTTTTCTCCCCGTGACGTCCCCACCGCCTCGTTTGCTCCCTTGCGCCGTATAAAAACAGCCGATATTTCAACCCCACACCCAACCCATTAGATGCCCCTTCACATAAGCTTTACATTGATACCTCACTCGACCCCATTGGACCATTAGGGACTCCCCTAGCTCCAACACGGCTATTTCCATACCCTTCGGCCACCGCGCATGCGCAGAAGGCCGCTATATCAACCCCACACCCAGCCCATTAGATGCCCCTTCACCTAAGCTTCACTTTGATACCTCACTCGACCCAATCGGACCATTTTATCTAGGGACTACTTTTTCTCCGCGGAAGCTTTTTTCCCGAGACCGAATCACCGCCAAAACCACGGCCAAACCGCATCACCGCGCATGAATACAT